>JAMKCH010008043.1:0-38795 GCA_023653785.1 Ophioderma brevispina
TATTGAACATGATTGAGTATTACACTGCAAAATTGTTTAAAACAGAGTGGTCAAAAACAAATGCAAAACACTTTAAGGATAGTTTAATAATGCAAAAATTTAGGTAGTACTTTTTAATATGATAAATGGGATGATTTTGACCAATTTACTTAATATATATGTTCATTTTTTTGCATTTATATAGTTACCGTTAGTGCATAAAATAAATGGTACAAACTTCACGAAAATACTCTTATGGTAAAATGGGTTTCTAGGTCTGGGAACCATGCTACCCCTGCCCATCAACGGGAGTGTAGTTAACCTTGCCCGTTTCACTGTTATGCTACATCTATGGTACATCTTTGGGTGTCCTCTCTTAATCAAGACATGAATAATGGAGTTGAATATGGGCAAGAATATGGCACAGATGTATTAGTTATACCACTCAAGATGGCTAATATATTCATTTTAAAGTTTGAAGAACTTTTCTGAAACACGCTGTATTAATGCCTCCACTATAGATTGACAAAGCTGTTTTTATTATCCGGATATATCCGACCGCAGCATTACTGTTATGCTTGATAAGGTCTCGAAGTCATTCTGTGAATGCTGAGAGTATTTCACAGTTCTAACACTATTTGATCAATCGACAGTCTCACGTGCTCAGGGACCATGCCAAAACTTCTACTTGTGTAACAACAGTTCTTGTGTGTTTTAGGCCTACTCTCGCTCTGTATATTTCAAAGAGAGCGGTTGAATTCTATGCATATAGAGCAATACAAAATAAGGATAGTATAATTACATCTACGTGGACCAATTATGAAAACAGGTTTATTATCATCACAATATTTGTACAAAATAAAACCTTTTATGTTGAAGTTCATGGATGTGCAGCAGTACAGCAGCACACTTAATTTTCAAGCAGCTTTATGATTCTTTCTTCACTTTACACCATTGTGATCCCAGGTTCGATCCCCGGGTCGGGCCATAAGTTTTATGTGTAATTCGTTTCCAGTCCAAGCTCGCTCTAGCAGGTTTCTTACAAGTACTCCGATTTCCTCCTGCTTCTAAAACTAGATTTCTTTCTTTCCCTGATTCCTCCCCTGTTCTGGTTTGATGAATGTGGTGCTTAGTCATTGTAGGTTAGGGTCAAGTTAGACCAAACCAATTAGCTAGGCAAATAGGCAATAGTGGTAAACATTGCATAGAACTCTTAAGTATGCAAATGAGGTATTACAATTGATTCCGCCATGTGCTGTATGATGTTGTGCAGGAGCGCTGACTATGGAGTGAGACGACCATAATGGCACAAAATATAAACGTTCAATGCATAAACCTCCCGTTTAGTCTGTGTGCCACCTGCTAAGGCTGTCGGGCAACATGCTTCTTCATATACTCCACAGACTGAAATAACAATTTTGTCTCATCGTATGGTTATTTCTTGTAAACGTGTTCCTGATTAACAAATATAACACTAATAGCACATGATAGTTCGGTCTTTATGTACATTTATTCTCAACATTATATAGAGTTCTCATTCACAATCAACATCAGATGAGTCCTCATCTGCAATTATGTTTCGTAGACATATGCATTTAAAATGCAGGTAGTATGTCTGAAAGTGTAAAGAAAATGTAACTGAAACATATTACAGTTTCTTGGAAATTGCACGTACATGTATTTCAACAGCTGTTGAGTCCAAATCATCTGATTTTGTTTAACCTGAGATGACATAATGTAAGTTTCAACTCTGTTGCAATAGCTAGACAATATCGATTAACAGTGATAAACTAACAATATTCCAACTCTAAGCAAATAACGCATAATGCTGTCAAAAGCATGACCTGGTAATAATTGTATTCTAAATTATAATGACAATCTTTCAAAAACATTAAAAGCAATGTTTTTCATCATGTCACAAGCACTTGATTTTTGCAGTCTTTTTTAACAAAATGTGAGGTTTAATAAAAAATAAGAAGTTATAAAAAGTCATGAAGGTATTCAACAAATGTTTATTTAAGGAGGACATCTGGGAGATTGCTATTTCATCCAAAAAAGTCTGATGCAAACTTTACAAGAGTAAATTTCAAAGACGTCAGGTTGCCAAACAGTTAGAAATCTTAAGAAAATCATTCTTCCCTGATGAGCGTTTGGAATTAAGGGTCACGGTTTTCTCATGGCTTAAAAAATAAACAGAAACAAACAAACAAAAAAACAATTGAAAACGAGAAAAACAAATACAAAACACATAAAATATTTATGAAAAAGGAATTTTCGCTTGGTAGCACAAAATTTGTCCAGTACTATGCATGTTGAGGAGGACAACAGGAATCCTTATCCAACTCGCATACAAAAGCAAAAGCTTGGAGGCCGTTATAACTATTAAAACAAACAAAAACACCCAAAACAAAAACAAGAAAACAAATTAAACAAACAAAAACGGGACACACATACACACAAACGATTGCTCCACTTTATCAACCATAAATATGACTTTACATTTTCCAAATCTTCCTTTGATTTTTTCCTATGCACGAAAAGACATAAATATTCCCTGTTCATTACAGTGTTACATTTTCATTTCAGTATTATCCCTTTGATTACACTCAATTTTAGAACAGAACTTTAAAAAATAGCTTTTTCAGTTTGCAAAATATCTACACCTAGATACTTACAAAATTTCTTGATTGGTTATGCAGAGGGTGTACCAATGAGGATATTAGCTGCCTCGAAGCCTCTGTCACCTTGCGTAACATTAAATAACAAAATATCTCCTACTATGAAGCTATTCCTTATATTCCCAGGGGCAATAGAATTCTGATGACCATATATGGTATACCCATCATTGTGTCGGGTGATGAAACAGTACTTTCTTTTGACTTTGACAACAACTCCAGAAACCTTACACTCTAAGGGTGTCTCTGTCGTTACATCTCTGATAGGATCATTTTGGCATGTGTTTGAACACTTAAGCTTTTGTTCACTTGTTTCTAGGTTGAAATTTGCAGCAAGCTGAATTCGAAACGGTTTCTTTTGGGATGGGGGTTTACATATGCCTTCATTGGTTACATTATCCGGTTTGAATTCTACGTTTTCTCCTACATATTTGAGTGAATTATCATGTGCCATAGACCTTTTGACAATCTCAATTGGATGACAAAACGCTGCATCATCAGTGTTGTCAGATATATCCTGGCTTTTCCCTGAAGGAAGAGCTGCAATCACTTCATCATCTTTCTTTCCTTGATGATGCTGTTCGGTTTTCTTTGCGCCTCGGCGTTTTTTCTTGCGTTTCTTTCTCGAAAGAGCCCCTTCCAGTGATTCATTTTCGGTCCTGTATAACATTGAGACACAATGGGATAAGTCTCTCAACACCTTTCAAATCACTTATAAATGCAAGGATGCAACTTTTTTCATTGGAATTATCCTACATATATGTACCTTTTTTTTTCAAACAGAACGAGCACAAAAATATCAGTACCGGAATTTGAATACCAACCTTAGAATTAGCGGCATAAGGCCTACAACTCAATGAACAAAAATCGGAATGAAATGTTAACATAATTCAAGTTAAAAATAATGGCCTCTTTCTCCTGTTTGAGACCACAAAATTCTTGTTTATATTCATCCAAGTATCAGACTAAACAACTCTTATGCTAGAGGTATTAAATGTTCTGGTATTTTGTCTTTGTTTCGAATGCCGTTGTTTTGTCTCAACCTTTTTCTTGTTTGCAAGCAGCAATAAAAGCCCTGCTTGGGGCAGGGAAAAAAGCAATTCCCAAATAAGGACTGAAACAAGATCATGTAGACTCAGTGTAGAGGGACTTGGTTTTTGGTCTGACAAGAGGAGACATCATAGATAACGTTCTAGCTATAATGATCAATGGTATACTTAGTAATTGATAGGTTATCACTGTATAACTCTGGCAAATAGGTTACGATTTTGTCTGACAAACTTATTGAATAAACACGGAATACAATTCTGGGTATTTCTCGGGAAAAGAAAATCACCTGGGACAGCCATGTCGAGCATGACTGCCTTCTTTTTCAGAAGGGAACATAAGAAATTAAAGCATGAATTTCGGTATTTTTCGCAATGATAGATCCAATAAAAGCCTTGTATGAGATTAAATTTCGGAAACTCAATATAATATTCATTGGAGGTCTCTAAAGATATGCAGTTCCTACATTCAGAATTTGTTTTTGAGGTATTCTGCAATCTCAAAAGGGTCCCTCCACAAATATTTCGCACTATTTCATGCTTTTTATAACACTATCATTTACAAAACAAACATTTAATAAACTTAACCATATCCCATGCGGGAAATGGATTCAAGTGCCTAGATTCAGACTATATTGAGGGAGATCAATGTAGTATCTCCATTTTTAAAGGCTTAACCGGTTTGAAGAAAAAGTAGCCTTTCAAGTTATACAACAGAAGTCCTACAAAATTACAGCTCAGAGAGGCAATCCAGTTTTAAACTTCAGAACAGCAACTTGCACATCTATAATTTTGTACTGTAATTACATCAAATAGAGGGAATTTGTTTTTCCATTCTGAAAAAAATATATGCTGTTCACAGGCTGTCCATTCAAAGAAGGTTATGCACTACAAAACTTCTTTCAAGGGTTCTGCACCCACTTCCTCTACTTTGGCTTATCTTATCAATGTAACCCTTGGTATATCCCGTTTACACTGAAAATTTGTAACATAGTGCATATATCTCAAGGTGCAAGGCCGGGTAGGAAAGGGTTCAAGGCGCAAAGCACAACCAAGGCAAAGCCAAGCTGAGTAAATTATGGTCCCAGGCAAAGCTAGCCCGATGTTGCTCAAGCATGCAATACACAATTTAAAAAAATACATCACCGCGAGTGTCGTCTGCCGTCACGGTTTGTGAATGGGGCCAAAGGTCATATGAGGTCACCAACAAGTAAACCCACCCGCCCCCTCCTTTCCAACAAGTTACATCATCGTAGCCCTTACGGAACTTATGGCATGCAATATATTAAAGGTCCATGGCCCGATCGCTAATAGCCTCGTCCCCAGGGACCCCAGATTTTACCGGAAGTGGTCAAAATTTTGGTATCAGAAGAAAGCTACTATTTTTCTCATTTACCCTGTGAAATTTTAGGGCTAAAAGATGTTTGGTTTGGAAGTTACAAAGGAAAATGTGCCCCATTTTGGTCGACCAATATTAATTTTACACAGTACTCTATGGGGCTTACAAATCACGTTTTTAGCTCTCGCATCAAACCGGATTGAAATATCGGCGCAAAACTTTACAGATGGGGGTTTGGAGTGAGTCCATTCAGCAAAATGACAATTCATATATGTCAATCGGGCCATCCCCTTTTAAGGGTTTAACAGTTTAACCGGCCAAGGTCAACCACAGTCACATGAGGTTACCAACATGCAACTTCCACACCACCCTCCCCCTCCCTTTCGCACCAAGTTACACATCATCGAGCCCTTACAGACTCATTGGCATGCAATATATTCATGGTTAAACCATTAGCGTAAACAAGTGGTGGGGAGTGGGAGGGTAAGGGGTGGGAGTACCTCACTCAAATTCTGTGACTTTGCTTGGTTTCCTTTAATACAACTTGCAAAACATGCATGGAACAATAACAAAGCAGATGGAAGCATTAAATTATTATAATCGATTCCCCTTAACCACTTACTATGCACCACCACATCATCATCACCATCATACATCGACTTCAAGATATACTTAAAATCTGAACTCCCTCCTGCATCTTTTTGGGATGTGCAACCCCACCTCTACACCCCCTATTTATAGGCAAGCCTACCTAAAGGTCTAATACTGAATTCATAAAAGTCTTGGACATATGAAATACAAAGCAAATTTCAACTGTGTCAGTTTTGGATTTGAAGCAGACAATCCAAGTCAAAGTGTTGCCCTTGTGCTCAAACCTTGCAATAAGTCGATTCGGTGAAAAAAATGCGACAGCAATATGTAATCAAATTGAAGGACGCTGTACCACAAGGGCAACCTTGTGTACACACAATGCATTACACATGCCGAAAATATTATTGAATATTGAATTTTTGATCGTGGAGAAATCGCAGGTTATGCAGTTGTGGTGTTTGCCATAATTGGTCCAAGAATGGTTGACTGGTGTGATGTGTCCTAATAAAGCCTCTCCATAAAGGTAAACATATATTACGCGCACAGGGGCTGCAGCATCAATTCGAAGGCAGATGTGTTTTATATTGCAACTGAAAATTTATGGCTACTGCTAAAATTAAAGTCTAACAGATTTGTCTTCTTTTTCTGTTGTTTCACATTGTTATCTTTAATCATCTTTGACTCCAAATGCAGAAAAATGAGAACTTGGGATTTCCAGAGAAATGCAAAACTGAATTTTTGTTAAGACAACTATCAGTGATTCACCCGATTGAGTTAAAAAGATTTGAATCTTGCAGGAATATCACAAAATTGAAGAATAAGTCTTCCAGATTTCTCCATAAGTTTCTTTCCAACTTACGAATTGCCAGAAAAGGCGAGAAAAACGGCTGTCATTCAAAGCGTGAATCCTCTCTCCATTCAATTACATGTTGTATTAGTGTCTGTACGAGAGTAATGACTTAATACCGCGTTGTGGCTTATAGGTGCTTCTGGTTTAATCATTTGCAGGGTATTTTTATAATAGGGTAACCTGTACTTGTACAGACGTGGTTAAAATGCTTATTTTTGAATGAGTTTTTTTTTTATTTATGAGTAAGCAAATTCACTGATAGTGCCTTTAAATTAATATCAAGTTGATGTACATTTATACCATCATGGCAGAAGATACATTACTATATACCTCACTGATGGGTGACAAGTCACAATTCGCATCAAAGCAATTTCTAGAAAATATGAACCGAAAAATGTAAGTGCCACAGATTTCACCACCACCCTAATAACTGCTTATGATCCTTTCAGCCATGGGCTGGAAATCTAATTAACATAATATTATTGTAAATGACGTAGAAACAAATCAACAAACACATCTCCAAAATAATTTCCAAAATGGCCACCAAATTAAAAAAAACATATAATTTGCATGAAGGTGCACACATTCCCTTCGTAGAAGTCGCTTACACACAACCAAATGTCTTTATATACATTCACCGACCCCACTTTGGGGGCTCTTTCATACACATGGCTGTACTAATCTAAATTTCTATGACAAAAATGCTCCTCCCTTGAAGATTTTACACAATATTATTTCAAATTTGCCTCCCCAGAAAAATAGGTCTGGTGCCCCGCAACTGTATTTTGGTTTACTTTTCATTACTTTCAACCATCAACATGGACACAACAGAATTTTCACCGATAAATGCAGACACTCAAATTTCTGTGGACGTCCACAACTTTCGTGTGTGCGTATACTCGGTTGTGCTGTGTAAAATCTGGTCCTATGTGCATGTCCTCAGTCTCCAGTTAAAGTGAGTAGGTAGGTGGGTGTGTGTGTATGCATGTGAGTGTGTGTATGTGTGTCTGAGTATGTTAGCATAGCATGTGGAAACTATAACAGAGCCCTTTGGGGATATTTTAAAGCCTTGTGGGGAAGTTTTTCTTTTTCTTTGGGGTGAGGACATTTAAAAAAATGTATGTCCACAGTAGCAAAGTAATATGTATCAGTATTTACAGACAACATGTCAACCTATTTCACATTTGATGAAATACATATAGTTTAGTATTGCGTTTTATTCCATATATTAAGCTAGCTGACCACCTGTTAAGTTTAACCTTGTCGACGCGGTCAAGTGATTAAAGGGGCATTTCGTGATCCACAACCTCGTCCCCCCGACTTACCTCAAAAAAGTTTAGATTTTTATATCGTCTGAACCGTTAGTCTCATAACCCATGTGTACCTAATCTTGCGTGCAAATTCGGTCGTATCTGTAAGAAATTCGCAATTTTGTACTTTCTGTCCGTAAACGGACAGAAATTACAGCACAGTGGCCTATGGGCCGTGGGAAACAAGCAATTGCTCATAATACAAAACCGCAAAATCAGAATCCACTCAAATTTTGTGAATAAGCTTTTCTCAAGGATATCTAGTGAACAATGAATAAGACAGAAGGTGCTGAAATCACGAAATGCACCTTTAATAAGTATGTCTTTAGAGACAGCTGTAAATGTGGTATTGCATATTTTGTCCATTAAAGAGAGCCCATCACCTAGGTTAAAAGGTAATATAGTATTCCCTAAAAGACAGCCGATCACCAATTATCACTTCAACCTTAAAGTCTACAAAACATGTTCATTTTATCAGAAATAATGTAACACACACACATACATACATAATATGTTTTGGGTGTCCACGCTTCTGCTCTTTTTTTTTTGCTCATTGTCGGCTAATTTTTCTTTCCATTGCATGGCAGGGGGTTACTTATGAAAGGTGTGATAAGGGGGCTACTTATGAAAGGTGTGATAAGGGGACATACAGTGGGTCAGCCAACGATATAATATTTTAAGTGTTTTTTTTTAATACAATGTTGAAATGAAGTTCACACTTGACGATTTGATGTAAAAGAATTTAAGATCAAATTAAGGCAAAAAAAAAAGTTTGCCGTAACCCAACCCAAGGGAAAAAAACATGCCCAGGCAGATCGCAACTGTGTTTTATGAGATTTATTTTACATTCTACTTTTGCATGCTGTGAGCAGATCAAATAAAATTTAGATCCGACACAGTATTATAAAAGCACGTGTAATCTTTTCATTTAACCTTATCTGTGATGTAAATGTAAAGCTTAGTAAATTTCAACAAAGCTGAGAACTATACCATGGATCCGTTCGGTATTAGAGATCGTAATATCTGAAAATCAACATTGAACCTGATCTTATTTGGACTGGAGCCAGCCTTTTATAGTCCTACCCTATAAGATTTTCTGTAACTACTCTCAACAGCTTTTCATTTTACGAAATTGCTGAGTGGTGTCCTCAGTAGCCTAAAGTAGGACTCGCAAATTATTCACATCAGTGTGTTCAACAGGTGTAAACTGTTGTGTCCTTCAAAATGAACAATGGGGTTACAATGCAATGACAATATGCTGTGTAATGATTTTTACTCTCTTGTAGGATGTTAAATCATCAATATTCTTGATCCTTTTCCAGATGTAGAACACTGATTCGATTATCCCTGTTAAAAAGTTTAACATTCAATCTTGCTGGCAATGTATATGGACAATGGAAAACTATTAAAGGTGCAACAAGTGATTTTGAGGCATCCATTTTTGTATCATACATAGTGATTTGACAAAGATTAGACCATCAAAAGAATTCTGACTTTGTATTTGGCTACAGAACTGTCTTGAATGTGAAAACAAAAGGTGATTTTGATTTGCTCCTATTTCAATATAAAACAAAGGCTGAATTTCCTATTTGCTCCAATACAAAATTACATATTTTACAATTTTTGTAACAAAGACTTTGTTTGGCTACAGACTGTCGTGACGGTGAAAAACAAAAGGTGATTTTGATTTTGCTCCTATTTCAAGATAAACAAAGGCTGAATTATTTCCTATTTGCTCCACTACAAAATTAATATTTTACAATTTTTGCTAACAAAGGAATAATTTGCAAGCTTAATATTCAGTTCGATCTAGACGCGGGCCACCAAATATAATGAAATCTCTCATGTGCCACCTTTAATATGGGACACACGCCACACCCCTTCTGGATGATTCCATTTGCATGCAAACTTCAAAGCGGGGAAAAACTTGCTTTGTTATCTTCAACATTACTTTCATTGACTTTGACAAACTTGACAAAGATCTAGGTTGAAGAGCAGACGACAGGAATGAGTTGATCATCTTCCCCCTGCATAGTACGAGATGCCGCCACTTTGCTCTTTGTAGGGCCTATTAATTCTTGCAATCGCCTGGTGAGACCTCAAAATTTTCATGCCCAAAATCTTGAATTTTTTTTTAAAAAATCTGCTGGACCAATCCATGATTTTCAATTTACAATTTAGAAAAAAATGCAACAAAAACACAAAACAGCATCCAATTCCAAACAGACCACAAGTTACAAAAAAAAAATTAAAAAAATAGCTGCTGTATTAGTCACCTTTAAAAAAATAATTGCAAGTTTTAACAACTGCGTAAGATCCCCCTGCAAGGAAGCAAATATGCAAATGAGTCATAATATCCACAAAATATTGATGGCGCAGTGCATGGGTATTCACTGCATACTCCTGTCCACTACACTCATATACCCATAGTTCATAAAATCTGCCATAATGAGATATAAGAAATAAGCTTAACCAAATGGAAAGAATGGGGTCAGTTTATTAGAGATCATTTAGAGGTCAATGTGTGCATCATTACCATATATTAGCCATAGGGGTCGTCGTAGATGGTTCCTAAGACAAGTATGAAGTAAAATGCGGAAGCATTCAATAATGGACAGCACAAACTAAAACCAAAATGGAACACACAACACACAGAGACACACACACCACACAGAATGAATCTGTTGTCACAATATCCCCAAGCTTTTTAAGCAAGGGGGGTACAACCTCTAAAAAAAGTAAGTAAAAGCGGTCCTCGGACCGCATGTGTTGCCTGCCGTTGTGGTTTTGTAATGATAGGATCTTCATATTGACCTTTGGCCTTGGGCATGTGGGGGGGACCTTTGACCGCACCACAAAATGAGGGGGGGGCCAATGTTGCACCTATATACTCAAGTGTGGTTCAAATTGAAATTCAACTTTTCTTTTTTTTTTTTTTTTTTTTTTTTTTTTTTTAAGTTGACTTCACATGACCTTTGACAGGGGATGTGACCTTTGACCTCATGAAACAAATGAGGGATCTGATGTTGCACCTATAACTCAAAGTTTGGTTCCAAGTTAGAAACTTCAACTTTTCAAATTTAGGTTCAATTTTACATTTTCAGCCTATATTAAAACTCTTGACCTCACAGACCTTTACCTTGGTACAGACCTTTGACCTCGTAGGGACCTTTTGACCTCATCAGCAAAATGCGGGGATCCATTGTTGCATCTATGACTCATGTTTGGTTTAAAAATCCATCGAGTATGCGGATTATTACACGCAATGTTATTCCTTTTTACAAAACAAAAACACATACTTCAAACAAAAAACGACCATCAACAACAGTGACAACAGTGGGACAAACGTGATCCCTATGTTCTTCTGCCTTAAAAAGATGGGCAACACAAAAATTGACCAATTGCACCCCAAAGATTTTTCCTTATGATGCCAAACAAAATATTTTGGGGTTAAATTTTGGGGGGCTTAAAACTTAAAAATTTGATTATGAATTTTCTCTCACAGTAATGGTAACAGTTATCCTAACAAAACTTTCAGAGGTTTACAACTTACCTTGGACGTGTATGTAGGTCATCCACATAGTTATTCCTCTCCACTGGGTAACCCCGGCCTTTTTAGTATGCTGTATGTAAACATTGGAAATAGCGTAGAAGAATAAAACACGAATCCATATAGGACAAGTTAGGATGTGTTTTCTAACTTTACTAAAAATCTTCGCATCTTCAATTTGGTATTTATGTAATACTGAAGATTCACTTTGTAATCCTGCAGTGTGACTTTAACAAATACGATATTTTTAAGTTCAGTATTTGTCTACGACTTATTTCATTGATACAGGTCTCTACATCAATAGGTACAGCGTTAGCTCCATTTAAAAGTACGGATGAATCGGATTTTTTCCATTTTGATAAACATTATGTATATGTTACCCATAGGATACTGTAATAACAAAATTTCCGGAATCCAGAATTTATGTCAAAGTCCTGATTTTCTATATATATTAGCGATCACATAGGGCTGGGATTAGTATGTGGATAAGAGTATGTAATGAAAAAAAATTTGAGGGTGCCGATCCTTGGGAATCCTTTTGAGGCGGCCTTAGTAAGACATTTAAACATTTAGGTGTTGTTATTCATATTTGAACTAGTACTTCTTTACCATTTAAAATATAATATGTTTTTACTGCCATATACTATGTCTATTCTGTAGACACTTATTTTGTTGATGGGGAATTAAGCCATCCCGTAAGGGATAAGCATCAGTGCAGTAACCCCCCTCCATTTTCAATTAATTCATGAACAAGAAACATTGAATGATTGATTTTATACAACGTAATACTCTACATCAGCTAGGATTGTCTGCGCCAGTTCATTATGCACTTCTTAATTATTAAACAGGACTGGACAGTGTAACATGATGCATAATATCTTATGTACGTTTAATTTCTCAAAGTGGTGTTTATCCCCGCGCAGACAGGCAGGCTGCTTGAATTATTCATGGCAGTTATATATTGAAATGATTGGATTTTGGGAGCAAGCTGATGAGATGAAATAGTCTCAAAAGACACACTGATTTAGAAACGCTATATTATGGGGTCATATGATCCCACAGATTAGCGATAAAGATTTGTCAAATATAATATAAACACCTGACTATGATATTTGTCAGTACCTTTTGGGGGAGATGATGCAAAGAGCTCGGCTTCTTGTGGTTGCACAATTTTTCTATATACGACTGACACTGGTTACAATAGTGTGGCACAGTCCCTACTGTTTGGGTGGGGGGGGGTAGGATACGACCTCGATTGGGCATTGGGGATTCTTTCCAACGGTAATTTAGGGAACTGGATACGTGCATGTACTAGGCCAGTCTCTTGTCAACTACAGTAACATTACCAAAATCAACTCTTAAACCCTTAGTACATATTATGATATTAGGGAAAATTATAATTCAAAATCTGGAGAGGTTAGTGGATGAACCTCGCTTGCTAAAACAATGCTAATTACAATAACGGTTTTTTTTTTTTTTTTTAATTTAAGATTTAAATATTGTGGACCAGGCTAGTCTTTATCAAGTCTGTATTGTAACCGTGTCGATATGCGTAAGAGCGCCCCTCCTACCATTAAGTCATTGAAAAAGAATAGCACACGGAAAGTTGATGCAGTTTTTATGAATTTGCTAGTTGCCCTGTTAGGTTGGAATGTCATATTCCCCTTGCTTTTTTGGAACTCGCCATCATCAGAAGGATAACTGTTTACAGTCCATTGTGGGTTGTTTTGACCTGCCAGTTAAATGTAACCCTGGTAGATTCTGAAAAGGTTTTCGACACCTACTTCTGTAGTAGCTTGAAAGAGATGTCTACCTGCCAATCTCAGACAGGTAATTCTACATGTTAAAGGTGCGTGTTCCGATCGTTTTGGGCCCCCCGATTTACCCAGATAAGTAGTATCGATTTTGATATTCAGATGAAAGGCCGGTATTTTTCTCATTGTCGTCCTGAAATTTGAGCCCTAAATCCTTTCATCCCAAGATATAAACAAGGGGGAAAACGCTTGGGTTTGTTTTGTTTCAGTGGTTGAACCATCAATTGAGCAAAGTTTGAATAGGGCAAGTTTGCAATATGAATGATTGACTTCTACCATAAAACACACCAAGTTTGTTTCCCGGTACTTGATGGTGTAAAGGGCAAGTGCCTGGGCTCTAGCTTCAAGTAGAGAACATCAATAAGAATAGACTTAATCGGAACAAGCCACTTTAACTGAAAATTTTGTTATTCCAATTTGAATAAATAAATTACACTCTGAGGGTACTACCTGCTGATAGGTCAAAATGGAAACTTACCTGTGACTGTTTTAGCTAATCATTAACACCGTTGATGGTGATAGGGCTAAAGTGGATGAAAGCTTTAAAGGAAGTGATCAATTGTAAAATTATACAAATTTTTGTTACTGTAAAGTTTCCTGTGGTATTTAAACCGTTTTGATATAGGAGACCAAAAAATGTGATTTTCTAAGCCCCATAAAATGCTGTGTAACCTATATTACGTTGTTGACAAAACGGGGTCGGGTCATTTTTCACCAAAAGCATCAAAAAAATATGAGTAACTTCCTCGAATTCAGACACCAAATATTTACAAACTTCTGATTATGCTGGGGAGGGGCTATTTTTAGCATCGGGCCATGGACCTTCAAATATTTAGAAGCGGCACTCCAAATGGTTAATGAAATGAATATTTATGATGTTATTAGCCAATCAGAAATGCTGCATGGAAGGCAGAGAGTGTTCGGGGGTTAAAGGTGCAACGAGAGATTTCACATAGTAGGTGTCCCTATAAAAATCGAAAGTACTGATTTTTGCCCTGATGTAAAGCTTCCCATCAAAAATATCCCCATCTGACAGGATTAAGTTAAAAAATGTTTCTTTGGTACAAAAATATGAAATTCAGCCTATGTTTTATATTGACATATAAGCAAATCAAAAACTCTTGTTTTCTGTCTTTTAAGACACTTCTGTAACCAAATACAAGGTAAGACATCTATTGAGTGTTTAATCTATATGAAATTACTATTATGACACAATATTTGGGTGCCTTAAAAATCTCTTGTTGCACCTTTAAGATGCAACTTGATGAAGGTAGCTCCAGGTCTGGCTTAGGAAATCTGCAACCCAGAGGGTGTTTTGAACCAATCCCATAATGCATTGTGATGTGCCTATACTGTACTGTTCTAAACACATGTCAGTACCGGTACTGAGAGATACAATGTAGAAGTGTTCCAAAAGTCTAAGTACCACATGACATTTTATAATAATGCTAAAAATCCTGTAAGTACTAATGCTTTGTGAGCTAAAATGAGCTTAAAGACACTATCACTGATTTATCAGAGAGGGTCAAAATATTTGACATTTGCAGGAATAGCTTAAAATTGAAGGATAAGTCTATAGAATTTCCATAAGTTACTTTTCCAACTGTAGAATTCACAGGAAAGGAAGAAAACGGCAATATTCCAAGATACAAATCTCCATTCAATTACGCGTTGTAGTAAGTGTCCGAACGGACAGTAATGACTAAAATCTAAGATTTTATCTATATTAGGTTGCTTCTGGCCTTATCATTTGCAGAGTATGTTAGGATGTGCTCGTACGTGTTACATACATGCCAAAATCTGATTTTTTATGATTTTTTCGATTTTCGATCTGATTTAGCAAATCACTGATAGTGCCTTTAAACGTCAAGTGTTTTTATGTGTTAGGAATATTAATTTCGTGGGATCACATGACCCTATTGGGGTAAAATTTCCCAAAACTTGTGCATTCTGCACGGGATTGACTCAATACACCCTCTGCCTGTAACCCTAGCTGTTACAATATGGGTCATCCGAGAACAGCACACAACGGGATTAGTTTTAACATCCACTGCAATTGCTCAATTATTCAAGGAATCACATGATTCATTGCCACATAACACATTTACCTAGTTACATGTATTGGTAAGTTTGCATTTTGCATGTTTATCTTGTCATACAATCTGAATTATTCAGAACTTTTTGTCTAGCCCATTTAGTAATCTTTCCCTTCACCAAAGGCAATATTTGAAATAGATGTCTACCTGCCAATCTCAGACAGGTAACTCTTACACTACAGCGACAATTCCTAAAATATTTCAACACAAATTTTTAAAGGGGCATTTCGTGATCCACAACCTCGTCCTCCGACTTGCCTAAAAAGTTGAGATTTTTGTATCAACTGAACCGTTAGCCTTAGTTATCCATGTGTATGTAATCTGTATCAAAATTTGCATTTTGTGTTTTCTGTCCGTAAACGAACAGAAATTACAGCACAGTAGCCTATGGGACTGTGAGAAACAATCAATTGGTCATAACACAAAACCACAAGATTGGAATAAACTCAAATTTTGTGAATCAGTTTTTCTCAAGGATATCTAGTAAACCCTGAATCACAAAATGCACCTTTAAACATGAATGATATAAATTATTTTAGAAATTCTGCAGAGTGTTGTACTTTAATCTGCTGCTAAATTATTGAATGGAATAACAAAAGATTGATTTACATGACAAGCTGTATTTCCTACACCAGAACTATTCTGCCATCTTTTTCCGAATAAAAAAAAATGCAAAAGAATGTACTTTTTTTTGTTAAATTGTAATTGATAAAAAACATTTTTTTTAAATATTTGGTCAATGTGTGTAAGTTGTATCACTACAATTTATTCAGTGGAGACACACCTGTACCCAATCATTCTCCCAGGGTAACCAGCTACCCTACTCATCAGATTTCCTTAGAAAATCGATGGGGTGTGGTTTAACCGCCGACGACTTGGCCCTGGGACAGGTAGTACTGGTCACCAGGATACCATTAGCAGGCCCTGAAGGGAAACCTGACCTAAATTTATGTATATTATAACAGTGCCATAGGATACTGTGAATAACAAAAATTCCGGATCCGGAATTTTATAACAAAGCTTTGATTTTCTATATGAAGACGTCGATTTGGTCTTAGCTCTTTATACAGTGATTAGTAAAACGACCAAGCATTATCATATCCAAAAAACATATTTGTTTGAAATTGAGGCGCGCCCTCATCTGTAAATCTCTGAGAGTCAGCCTTAATATGTCTGTTTTGTTGATTTCTGTTGCAGAAAAAAGGTTACAATTTGCCTGTCTATCCACATACTGTGATGGATATAACCCAACTTGGTCCGGTACAACATGGCATCCCACTTTTTGATGAGTCAAAGGTCATACCAAGGTCAAAGGCCCAATAGGTCAAGTTGTAAAATAGGCTGAAAATGTAAAATTGACCTCATTTGACAAGTTGGAATTTTTCAGTTTTTCAATTGGAACCCAACTTTTCATCCTTGCAACAAGGATCCCTCATTTGTTGATAGTCAAAAGGTCACATACCAAGTCAAAGTTCACATGTGAAGTTGAAGTTTTAAAATCGCTGCAAAATGTAAAATTGACACCTCATTTGAAAAGTTGAATTTCAATTATTTCAATTTATGGAGTTTACATCAAACCCTGTTTGGTTAGGAGGTCAAGTTCAAATATCAAGGTCATAGGTCATGTAAGCCTATCATTCACAAACTGCGACGACAGGCGACACAAGCGGGGAGCGGTCCGAGGACCGATGTAAATCTTTTCTAAGAAAATGAATCAATTTACCACAACCTGGCAATCTTAAGCCCCCTCTTTTTCCTCCGGATTTTCCTTTTCGCGTAACTTACCTCATGTGAACCACTTTTCTGACAAGTGACAAACTTATGAATTCGGAAAATTAACGGAATAACACCCGTTTTAAACCCCTTTTATTCATGAAGGTTTTCCCCCTCCGATTCATAATGTGTCGAAAAAAAGTGCAAATCAGATGGGTCAGTTACCGGAACTCCTCTCTTTTCTAAACTGGACTAGTTTTTTTATTATTCTCTAAGAATTTCTGACTTACGTCCCTTTAAGGGCATCCTCTGGGGTAAACTTCAATTGCTCCAATCATATACTGTCAAAGTTAATATTGTCAAAAGAAATTGCCTTAACTGAAGAAAAATATGAAGGCAGTAACTATCTAAATATGTTAAGGCCATATCGAATTGATTATTGGTTCAAACCCTACGAAAGTGAAACCAAAATGGTTTTTCTACTATAAATTTAGTTTAAATATACGAATGGAAGTACTAAAAACAAAATCAAGATAGATTGGTCAGTGTCTAATTGCTGTTTGCACTAAATGCGATGCGAGTTTAGTTCAAAGGCTGTTTGGAGCTCACTGGAACGTATATGGTTATTTTTTCAAATAGCATTGAGCAGAGTTTAATGCTCAGTATGCTGGATGGCTATCATGTTCCATGTAAAGTTATACAATTAGGTATATTTGTCCATGTTTTACGACAATTTCTATTTCTTATAGTTTGTTTTTCTGTGTCACAAATGGCTGTTGCTAATCTTCCTTGGTGATGCATTGTACTGTCCTTCATACTTAAAGGTGCTTGTTTTTCCAAAGATTTTATTTCTATTGGTGTTTCTCTATACTTGATAAGAGAGCCTGTCACTTGCACTCCCACCATCATTACGTGGGAAACAAAAGTTGCAGTTTGATGGTAGAATATCTGCCCTTGTAAAGCCCTTTCAATACTGTGCTAATATTGATTGTTAACTATTAAAACGACAGTTTTTTTGTTTATATCTTGGGAATGAAATGATTTGAGGTCCAAATTTCAGGGAGACAATGCGAAAATATGGCCTTTGCATCTCATATCAAATCGAAACTCTTCCCCGGGTAATCAGGGGTCCCAAAGACGATCGGAAAACACGCACCTTTAACTAAGGCAAGGACAGCATATATAACATCTCCCATCATTTGACTTTCCTTTCACCTTCATGAATAACTTTCATTTTCAAATTATTAATAAGCATATTCCACTTCTTCCTCGGGACTTCTCTCGGAACCCTTACATGAGGTCCCAATTGAATTCACTTCCCTTTATTTCAACTTCTTTAAATTCATTTAAAAATCATTAATACCGTTACTCACTACCTTCAAGGATATTAGATAGCCCCTGTTTGACTGAATATCAACTCTTGGCATAATTTTTTTATACTTGCGGTCTACATCTGAATCTTGTGTGCTTTATTCCCTTAAAGGTGCAACAAGAGGATGCAAACAACAGGTGTCCCGAAAATGTGAAAAGTCTGAGATTAGCTGAGAACTGTTTCTTTGGTAGCAAACTTGTGAAATTTCTAATTTTTTATACGAGCAAATACGAAATTCAGCCTATGTTTTCTATTGAAATTTAAGCATATGCAAAATCACCTTTTGTTTTCATTTTTAATCATTTCTGTAACAAATAAAAGGTAGGGAATCTATTGAGTGTCTAATCTAATGAAATCACTACATTCACAGAAAATATGATACTTGAAATCTCTGTTGCATCTAACAGAATCAACTGTTAGGGGTGAAGGGTCTTATGCAATCATTCCCCACTGAAACTCTCTCTTTCATCATCACAATTAACTTTCTAATCCATTACTAAGCCACAACCTCTGCTTGTGAATATCTATATTATTAAGGTTGACTATTCTAACCAGAATTCCTGATTCCCTTAAACGGCAACTGACGGGCACCTTTTCATTTCAGAAAATATGAAATTTCTTCAATTGCTCGCAAATGTAGTCTATAGGCCATTGGCAGAATAAAGATTTTTTTAAAAATAAGTTTAGTTAAATACACCTTTAATGCTGCATTAGCACTCTGCGCATAGTGACCAGACACGCAGTGCCATGAAGTGATCAGACACGCCGTGCCGTGAAGGGTTTCCGCTAAAGACGTGATATGAATAAAACTTTGTTTAACAAGCATCACTGATAAGCAGACAAACCTGTCTAGTTTCAGACTTCTGCTGTCTCCCATGGGCACACTAAGGTTTTCATTTTGACATTCTCATCCTGCTATTTTATATAATGCCTCTCTTCACATTAACCTTTTTGTGTCGGCTGCAAGATTTCAGGCACATAGTGATTACTCTGGTCGTCTGTGGGTGTCTGTGGTCAAGTTAACCTTAACTATATTGGCATTCCGTATGGATTTTAGTAGGGCTAGGTGGTGCAACTTGGTGAAAGGAGGGGGCGGGGTGGGGTGACATGTGTTTGGGTGACCTCATGTAACCTCGTGACCTCAATGTGACTTTGGGCCCAGTCAAAATGTTAACCCTTAATTGGATCCGTCAATGATTTTTCATTAGGGTTACGATGATGGAACTATGGAAATATGGGGCGGGGTGGGTGATATGTTGGTACCTCAATGGTGACCCCTGGTGACCTCATGTGACGCTTTGGCCCTATTCACAACCATGACGGCAGACGACACTCGTTTCTGCAAT
The DNA here is from genome assembly GCA_023653785.1 of Ophioderma brevispina. Lineage (NCBI taxonomy): Eukaryota > Metazoa > Echinodermata > Ophiuroidea > Amphilepidida > Ophiodermatidae > Ophioderma > Ophioderma brevispina. The sequence goes on from JAMKCH010008043.1 coordinate 19,682, forward strand.
AGGTATAATATCAATTCAAGTGGCTGTCATTGATGTGGATGCACATCTCACAAAACACTGACCTTCGATTAGACACTGTTGGATCAGTTGTAATGCCCTTTTTTTCATGAGGATTCTGATGTAATCATAATTCTTAAACAGCTGTGAAAATGTAAGCAATTTCATTTGGCTGATATGCCCGGGTTCATTCATTTATTGAACCCAGGTAGTACGCGCTTCGTATTGAAGTTATTTTTAGGTGAAGCGCTCACGTCATACGCGTTTTGCTACTTCGCGTTTTCATGTTTATAACTTCTCATCCTGCTATTTAATATATTGCTTCATTTCTATTTCTTGCCCATTAACCTTTTTGTGTCGTCTGCACTTAAAGTGCAGGAAGACCCATACTAGTCAAAATTCTGCGTGTCCGTCCGTATGTCCGGGATAAAAATGTTAACCCTTATAATATTGCATGCCCGGTATGAGTTGGTAGGCCTACGATGATGTAAAACGTGGTGGAAAGGAGGGAGCGAGGTGGGGTGACCTGGTTGGTGACCTCATATGACCTTGGTGATCTCATGGTGGTCCGAGGACCACATGTATTTTGTTTTTTCCTTGTTAACTGTGTTAAAATGCCCACTTTCTTGACAGTCTGTATTAACTGTGTTTGGGTGCAATTGCAGCTTTAACAGATAAATGCAGTATTAAATGCTTTATTCTGTGACCTTGGTACCTCATGTGACCTTGGCCGGTCAAAATATAGTGCATGCCGTATGAAGTCCGTAAGGGCTACGAGATGAAAAATAACTTGTGGAAAGGAGAGCGCAGGGTGTGGTAGTCTCAGTATTGGGGTAGGACCTCTCCTCATGTTTCAGGCTTGCATTGGCTTTGTTTTTTTATGCACCCCTCAGGTTTTGAGCTACCTTTACCTCGCTTGTGTATATGGCATGTTCTATACCACTATTCAGTGATTTTTGAAATGGCCCCAATGACTGCAGGTTCCATTTGAGAAGCCATTGGGAAGCCATCTCAAAACCACTGACCTAAGACTAGGTTTTGTTGGGACTTGTTTGGAATGCTGAATAGACCATAAAATCATAACTGTAAAATATTTTGTAAACAATTTTGGGAACATTTTTTGAATCGGAGCAACTGACATAGTGTTTGCCGTGCAGGGCCCCAAAGAGTTAACCCATAATGAAAAACTTACTCAAATAAAACATCATGAATTGATCTGTGCCAGAGACTAGCCTTCAGCTGACCAGTGGATCCTGTGTGCATGCATGCCACTGAACAACAATTTTCTAGGACATTTGAGAGCATACTAATCCCCCTGCGGGGCGATCCTCTAAGGCCATGTTTACTGACTCAGCTAGGCTTGTCCTGTCTAACACTTGGGGCATAGGTCCCCTTAGGCCAAACAACCTTGGAATGCAGATCTGTGGGTCCTTGTAATGAGGGCTGGTGATCTTTTAAAGCTGCTATTACTTACAAAACTGAATTTACGACTGTTATTGGTGGAGAAATATAATGTTAACAATTTGGCCTTAACCTACTTCGCGTCCCTACAAAATATAATACATAGGTTATATTACCCTTCATTTTGTGATGAAAAATACTTATTCTATTTTATAGAAAAAATGTTCACAGAAAAAGCACTTTGTTTATCCTAGATTCACAGTTGATAGTGGAATAGCCCTCTACTTTTTTGTAGGTTGAGGAATGAAATTGAGGAATTAGTATTATAAACTTTAGTTCGTGTATTTTTGTGGTATATGTGGCGCTATAGCTATAGCCAACCCTGAGCGGGTTGGGCCATTCACAGTCCCTTATTGTCAAAGAATTACCTCTAGAATGTTCAAGAAAGCGCAAACTAATCCAGGAAGTTTACAAGTGAAAGCTGATTTTATGAAAGTGAAGATCAAATTCTGCATTGTAACACACACAGGTGACGTGTGAAGCTTCTAAAATTTATGATATGCCTGTTTTTGTAGGCATGTTTAAAAAAAACCAATTCTGGGGTATAGACACACAATGCCTCCATATATAAAAAGTATTGACTGGAACGAAAACGTAACTTTATTTGTAGTTGACCATTTTTCAATCCCATCTTTTTTGTATTGCGAGGAAGAAATTAAAGATTTTCTGGGTATTTCTGTCCCCTATTTGAGTAATGGACTAAGTCAAAACTCCGCCCTAACTCTACCATCATTGAATCTACTATACTATGGAAGAAGAAAAATGAATTTCCCTAGTGCTATATTGAGATGGTGCAGGTATTGGTTTATTTTGTAGAATCATGCTATAATAGCTAAGTATATAATAGCTTTTGGTATTTTCCAAATTATGTGGCAAGTTGCAAGATTGCCCCATAGGTCGTTTTCCCCCTGATGTCTTAATGTAAGAAGATGCATTGCATTGCTTGTTATTTTATGTGAGAATCAAATGGGACAGTGTTAGGCTATGTTTATGTATGATGGTGTTTGTACATCTAGTTTAGGTATTGGGAAATACTTGTTGTGAAATTAAAGTAGATTCTTCAAGTTAACATTTGCCAGTAGAATTTATCTCCAGAGATGATGTTTGTGCAGTACCAGTGCTGAATTTTGAATACCACAGGCAGCTTGAAAACTGAACTGTCGCTGTCACTTTTAAAGCCAAAGAGCTTTAAGTTTTTGTGAATCAAAAAGAATTCCGGTTGTGATCCTAAGTGGACATTGCTCCAACGTTTTTGGATTATTGTTTTGCGGAATATTAGTGTCGTCAGTGTCAACTGCTGGACAAGTTATCTTCAGGAATGCCCTGAAAAAGGACTTTTGAGAGATTGACAAGGATTAGAGAGCATGGAATTATATGCTGCATGCTGTCTTTTAGGAGTCTTCACTCTGGGGACATACGTTAATTGAAACTTTTTCAATGCCTTCTTTTTAATTCTGGACTTAATCGTCACATCTGAGTGGACTTTCCAAGTAAGACTGTAAAATCTTAGCATTGGGTGTATCATATTGAATTTTTGTTGTTTGGATGTACCAAAATTCTTGAACCAATCATTGATCAAAAATATAATACATCAGTGTTATTATATAAAATTCAGCACAAGGCTCAATTGTTGTGTGAAAGGGTATTTCTGCTCTGGGCAATCCACAAGACATCAAGACAATATGTTTGTATGTACATGTTAATTTAATAAAAATTAAATTTTTGATAGCTTCACACAATGATACATGCTACAGTGATGCAAGTTTGAAATTAAAAAAACATTGTAGTTGGTGACAAAAGGCCACATCGGAGAGACAAAATGAGAATTTTTTTGTACAGAATTTTTGGTGTTTGGGTAATTCAAAAATGCCTATATGTCAAATTTTTGTTTCCAAAGAAGTGAAAACATACAGATACATGCACGACCCAGAGGGTGTATTGAGTCAATTCCACAATACAAGCACGCAGTTTGGGGGAAATTTCACCTCACCCAGGTTCATGTGTCCAACCAATTAATTTCTAAACACATAAAACCTGACTTGTATGCTCATTTTAGCCTGCAATGCAGAACTTTAGGGAAGTGTAGCACGATTATGAAATATCTTGAGTCTTAAAATTCTGAGCACATTGTATCCCTAAGTACTGACATGACTTTAGTACGTGCCAGTATAGGGCACATTGCAATGCCATTCTGAGATTGATTAAAAACACTACTGGATGTCCTTTATTCATGAAATAGTAAAAATATTTCATTTGGTTCAAAATTGGTGTTCCATTTCACTTTTAATTGGTACTATATTAAAGACACTATACAGTGATTGCTAAATCATCAAATCGAAAAAATCATCAAAAAATCGATTTTTGCAGTATTGTAACAAGTACAAGTATCCTAAATACCATTGCACATGATAAGACAGAAGCAAACCTAATAAGGACAGGAGCGCGAGATTTTAGTCATTATTGTCCGAACGGACACATTACTAAAAAACGTAATTGAATGGAGAATCGTATCTTGCGAACACTGCCGTTTTCTTTCCTGTCGGTCAATTCTACAGTGGAAAAGGTAACATATAAGGATTCTACAGACTTATTCTTCACTTTAGCTATTCCTGCAAATTTCAAAATTTGTCAACTCACTGTTAGTGTCTTTAAAGTTAAAATCATTCCCAAGGTAGCCCGTGGGCAATGTTTTTTTTTTAAAGAAACACTGAATTTTTTATATTGTAATACACCTGTCAGTTGTATGGCGCACTATGCGACCCCCGGGAAAAGTGCGTCAGGGTGGGTCATTTACCGCCACATTCTTGACGCAGGTTACCGTCATTGAAGCCTTTAGTCCGTCTTTCACAACATTGAGCAATAGGTGCGTAAATGTCCTTCATTTTACCTGGGTTCGGTAAAGGCTAGTCTTCCTTCAAACGCAACAGGGAAAAAAATCAAGGGTGTGCGATAATCGCGATGGCGATAATACTGCGATAATTTTTTTCCATAATAGTGATGTGATATTTCGTCAGGGTCCGACGATATGCTGACGATAAGTCTGAGTAATATTTTGGCTATAAAATATCTATAGTGTCATTCCAAGATTTCTGATCAGACTACACAGTAAAAGCTATCATATATTCGCATTTATTACCTGTGTGTAAATACATACAGTGTAATCGAAAAAAGTCATTTCACCTTTTAGGGCATGTTCCATCATTTTCATTGGAGGAAGGACGACTTGATCCATCTTACATTATTCGTCCAAATGTACCAGCCAAATTTATTAACCACGAATGTCAGGCCCACAGCATAAGGAACATCGTGCAAAGATATTCGATCTAACATGGAGGAAGTACCATTACCATTGTACATGTTCTGTGCGACACGATGACACACGAATCATCACTGGCCCTGGCCGGTCCACGTGCGCATATCAAGGGCAGCCCACGGTAAGGCGCCGTCATGAAGGGCATTTCCTGGAAAAAAAAAAAATGGGTAATCGGCCGCCTGGCGGAAGAAAAAGGAGACAGTGCAGAGAGAGTGAGCTGTAAGTTTCGCGTAATGTGAAGGGAAAATGTGAACAGAAAATATTGTGATTGACAGAACTTCGTAGCTTTCATTGTGTGTTCGATTACTAAATGTAAATAATCTTGGATAATTTCCATCTTTGTGGGATAAACTAGTTCCATAAGTGGCCATTAAAAACTCCGCTATTGCGTGGGTATCGATTCGCTTGCCCTTGCCCTGCCCTTGCCGATTTATGATATTTTTAAAATAATGACGTCAGGAGATATCTACGTTTGATATTCAATTAGTAGTTCACTATACTTTTCAATGTAATGAACCGCAAGGATTTTATCCACCTATTTTGGCAAAAACTGGCAAAAACTCAATTTTGTCAAAAAATCGCCTTTTGAATCTTAAAAGAAAGATTGTAATTGTTGGTTTGCAAACTGTATATATCTCTGTAGAAGTCAAATAACAATTACACAAAAGTGTTTGACAGTACAGTAAACAAAACTTTGGCTTTTTAATTAAATCTGATCATCTAGTTTTGATCTAGTACCATCCATTAATACATGGTGTCGCGTGGAGGGGGTGCATAGTAACGTCGCATTTGTATACCATACTTACATAGTTAACCTTAGTGAAAATATGGAAAATGGACTGACAATTCAACATGTAGCTTAAAAAATTTGATCTGTATACAATAAATAATTTAATGAATAAAATTTGAAAAAGAATAAGAGCAAGTACGATCCAATAGATTGAGTGGAATGTAAATCCACAGCTGTAATTTTGAGTTTCGCTGCAATCTTGAAGTTTGAAGAAATTGTTACAGTAGAGACTTTTCCTCTTTTTTGTGTCTTCTGTAATTGAAGAAATACAATACTGCAAGGTATGTGGATTATCTTAAGGCAGCCGACTCAGAATTTCCTGAGAGGTCGCCCTCATTTTAAAAATCGTGTTTTTTTTGCATGTACATATGCTTGGTCCATATACTAATCACTGTGTGAAATTGCTAAGCTTAAATCGAATCCTTTATATAGAAAATCACAACTTTGTCATAAAATTCCGGAATCCTGGATTTTTTGTTATACACAGTATCCTACGGGGACGTACACTACACCTAATGTTTACGCTCAAAACGCAAAATCCGATTCATCTCAATTTCGGAATTGGGTGCATTTTAGGTTACTATCTGTAGTTTCTCGTTGACTATTTTTTCATTATTACAACACAAAAATATATTTAAAATTCTGAGTCAAGACTTTAAGTAAGAGGGACTTAATTTAGTAGGAGTACATTAAAATGTTTTGCATGACGACCTCAGACATTTCCTAGTTTTGGCCGGTTTAACCAGTTTATTCCGTTTACAACCCAGGTTTTTAAACCGTTTCTGGCAAAACCGTTTTTTGCTGGCATAAAGCCAACCCTGCTTGATACCCAAAGATCATTTGCGTGTGCATTTTTTATCTCCACGTGCATTACAGCCAGCTCGATTGACAAGTGTGAAGGAGACACGTGAGCAGCATTACACGAGTGTCGTTTTTTTTTAACAAGTAACAACAACCTAAAGTTAAACGGGACATGACTTGACAGAACGACAAGAACGAGATGAAATGACATATAACGTACATGTGGGCAGAGAAATAGCAAGGAAACATTTTGGTCTCATTATCATCATCTTGTTTTATTGCCACTCATTTCACGACCTGTAATCTTCTGTGATCAATTTACAAACACACGACACTCGACATGACATTCTCCTGACTTCAACATAAAAAACGGTACAACCAAATCGCGTCATTCTGTGTCTTTTTTTAAAACATTTTTCCAATTTGTTAAATATGGCTATTGGGATTTTCTCTACGTCAATCGAATATCGTAAAGTTGTTCGTCTGACGGCGGACGAAATCTTTTAAACACCCCCAGCTGACGTAATGATCACGACACGTCACCTTTGACCGAATTTCAATTGATTCAGAGTCACGAGTGAAGGAGTATCGCCATTGATTATTAGTGATATGCTCAGTACTTCGTCAAAACTTACGAGGTCTTTTGGAAATTGGATCTAATTCTGCCGAGTATAACGGCAAGTTGTTTAGGTTAAGTAAAGAAGGGTTTAGAGTCCCCCCCGGTTGGAATGGTATTATAATTTCATTTTGAGGTCGAATAAGGGATTATTAAGCCCAAGATGATATCGTAAATCGCGATATTGCGGATTTATTTTTTATGGGCCCGAGTATACGATTATCAAAACAGTGCTGCGATGCCCATATGCTTACCGGCGCTGCCGGATCATTCGGACAATTTCACACAGTTCATGCAGTTCGTCATGACAGACGCCACCCCCCTGCGTCATTAGGGAGAGGTTAAATGGTTCGCATTATCAAGAAATGGTGCGTCCCAAAAAGGATTTGAAGTACCGTCATGTAAGCAAAGGTGCGTCATATTTGAGACACAGGGGTGCGTCAATGTATAGGTAAATCAGGTCACATTGGACAAATGACGCACCATTCCCGGGGGTCGATAGATGAGCAAACAACGACAGGTGTATAATCAGGGGTGCATCTTTAAAACATATATTGTAGTTGTTTTGTTGTTACTGATCCATGACCCTTGCAAAATATAGAGCGAGGAAAGTCTGGGTATGATTAAATGATGGTTTCCAATTGATTATAAGTTTGAGGTTTTCAGCAGCTACATGCATTAATCTCCACCCCTAAAATCAGACAATCCTTACAGTGTATCTTAGTATGTTACCTGTTTAACCCGAAATGATGGAGCACAGCACCCCCTGCATATGCTGCGTGTTAAAACAGTGATTAAGGTGTCATCTCAACTTTGCACACGCCTGAAATCACAAAACAAGGCGAACTCGTTATTTACGCGATGGGAAAAATGTCCCCGCCTCGAAGGTTTTTAATTTTGTATTTTTTTTTTCTTTTTTTTTTTAACTTTTTAAATTTTCCCCAACACACACTCTCACCCTCTCCACCCCCTCCCAAACCCAGCAACACCCCTGGTTTATCTCATCCCAAACACACTGCAAAACCCCAGCCCCTCCCCAAACACCGCAACATCCACCCTCACACCCTGCAAAACACACGCCACACCCCCCGCACACACACCCACACCCCCCCCCACAACTCCCCAACACCCTACCCCTCACCAACACTCTGCAACAACACACCCTACCCCCTCCCCAAACCCCCGCATACCTAACCCCCTCCCAATACCTAACCCCTCCCCAACAACCCACCCCCTCAACAACAACCCCACCCCCTCCCCAACACCCCACCCCTCCCTAGGGCACAGTAGTCTCATGTAGCGAAGGAATTTTGCCCCTATCCGATGTACCGTTTCAGAGAACAGCAATTAAGCATATTTAATTTAGCTCATTGCATACCTACGCCGCTGGCCCGCAAATAACATACTGTCAAATTGCAATAAAAGATGTGCCAAATGATTACAATTCATGCACCGCAGGAATTTTGAGTATTCCAATGTACGCATCAAAAATATAGCAATTACGCTGATTTGTGCATATTAATTAGCTCAGTTACATACTCAACTTGCCCGCAATACACCCCAACTGTAATCCGGTCAAAAACTCTTCAGCACGCTTCCTTCCTTCCAACAGTTCAACAACATCATTATATGCCTTCGGAACTCCAGACAACTTGTTCAAAACAGCCTTGGAGGAACATTTTCATAAATTAAAGCAAATTAGATAACTTAATTACAATATTTTAAGGCCCACATCTAATCGGTCAAGACTCACCCACCGCTTCTTTCCACCCGCTTCTTTCCACCAAATTTCATCATTATACGCCTTAGGCTTACGGAACTCCAGATAAATCGTATACAACATGGGTTAGACATTTTTTTTATCACGACGAACAGACGAACGGACGAACGGACGGACGAACGGGTGCTGCTCATTTTATAGTCCCCCGTTCCCGATCTTGTTCGGCGGGGACAATTAACCCATGCAGCCGTGAGGTTACTTACAACTCACAACCGTCATGGGCATTTATACATGAATATATTCTCCTCAGATCGATAGCCGTCCTGTTTACGCCATGGGACAATGGACTTCCGAGTCGTAGATCTCATGAGGGTGTACAAAGGCAAGATTACATTGTGGAAATGTTTTTTAAAAAAAATCTTGAAAAATTCTAAGTCCCCAAAAAGCTAATTGAGATGTATCAGTTCTTAGAAACTGCCTTTATCATAATTAACATATTTATACAGAATAGCATTATACTGTATTTTTATTCTGTTAAGGCACTATCCTTGATTTGCTCACAAATAATCAAAACAATTATCAAAATCAGATATTTCATGTTCGTAACCCGTTTAGGTATCCTAACATACCCCACAAGTATATGACTGAACACCATAAAAGGATAAGAAAATGCGGATATTTTAGTCATTCTGTCCGTACAGACACTAACTATATAACACGTAATTCAATGGAGATTCAAATCTTTGAGTACTGCTGTTTTCTTTGTTATCATAATTTTTTGCTTGGAAAAAAATAACTTTAGAATTCTACAGACTTATTCTTATTCTTTTCACTTTTAAAGCTATTCTGCACATCTAAATATTTTTTGACCTTTTCGGGTGAAATCACTGATAGTGTCCTTTTAAAACTAACTGAACCACCCTGTCACCCAAAACAGTTTAATACAGCTTCCAAAAAGTGGTTCATTTTAACACAGTTAATTAAAAAAAAAAAAAGAAAAATGAAGTGGACACACACACCTTGCTCAGCTTCAAGACTGCCGGATGTTTCATTCATGTTCTTTATTTAAGCCACCTAGGGCAGTAATGGATATGCACACCACAAAGGCATTGCCCTTTATTTCTTACAGTCTATCCCCTGTATATGATGTGGTATATAGCTCCCATCTCATAGGGAGTCTCTTGTGCATCGCCCTTTCCGCATTTATTGGGTGTGTTTTTGTTTTCTTTATTTTCCATAATAAATCTTCCGTAACTTTTCCTGGGAACTGATTTGACAATACGAGTAAGGCTGACGAATGCATTGTGTCACCACATATGATACGAACCACTCTCACAGCATTGTTTTTATGTTACTGTTGGGCATTTGTCCTGTGGTTAAAGAAATGGTCCAGTGTCAGATATTGTTGGGCAACCGAGCAATCAGTTAGTATGTACAATCCCCTTATGATGACCCCATAATACGTTGATTTAGACATTATACTTGCACAAACTAATCCCTATTTCCGCAAAGATGCCTCGCTTCATCAGCTCCGCCGAGGGCTTCGCCCTCGACAAAACACAGCCCAGCGATCTGGTTGAGGTTTTTTGACAAGACTCGAGGGTTACCATGTTTAACCACAGACTAAATACTAATACAACACAGACACAACTACAGGGGCAATCCTTGTATCCTCTTGCAGATAACACAAAAAGTGTACTTTTATTATACATAACAGAACTACAAACACCATGCGCATGGCACAACACACACACACACTGGTCAATGTTTTTAAGGTGCAACGACATTTTCAATTCATCTTATATTTCGGTGTATGTAGTGGAATTCATATAGAATAACCTGAATAGATTCCCCACCATTTATTTGGCTGCAGAAATACCTTACAGGGGGATGGTCCCGTTTAGTATATAAAGTTTTCAATCCCTTAAATAGAATGACCTTCACCCAAAACCACATCTGTAAAGTTTCGCGCACGATATTTCCAATCCGTTTTGATGTGACGCTGGAAACGTGATTTGTGAGCCCCAGAGAGTACGTGTAAAACTAATATTGGTCGACCAACTTGCGTACACTTTCACTCGTAAACTCCCAACCAAACGATTTCGCGCCCGAAGATTTCCAGGGTCAATTAGAAAAATAAGTATGGTCTTTCTTCTGATACCAAATTGTTTCGACTACTTCCCGGTAAAATCTGGGGTTCTGGGACGAGGCATTAGCGATCAGGGGCCCATGACTTAAAGAAACCCAATTTGGTATGATGCTTATTATGTGCTCATCACATCACACCTACCAGTTGTCGGAATTTGCTTTCAATATATTATTTAAATTATGCATGAAAAAACAAAGAAAATAAAAGAAATATAACCACATTTTTCCTCATAAAAAGTGTAATGATACCCCAATTTACACATGGAGTATCATTTAAAGCTATAAGATAGGCTTTTTTAATGCAAACAAAATCTTCAACTGAACCTTGAGCGACGACTGGTACTTTTTGATGTGATGGGTCACATATTTCAATAGAAACATAGCTGAATTTGTATTTTTTCCGAGAGGAAATTAGAAATTTCACATTTTTGTACAAAGAATCAGTTCTCAGCTTAATATCCTTTCAGAGCTGGGGATCTTTTTGATAGAAGCTTAGACCAGTGTAAAAAATAGAATTTTCACATTTTTTAGGACACCTGTTGTGTGAAAACTCTTGTTGCGCGCATTACAACAAAAGTTTAAATGCCCATACCTTTGTATGTAAATTTTAGAAATAAGCATATAGAGTGAGTGAGTGAAAGAAATAAAGAAATTATAATAAAATTTAGAAACTCTTTCATTAACAAAAAGCTATTGAAAACGTACGTCAGATCGCTGAACTGTGCATTATGAGTGGGTTTCGAATATGAAACCTTGCTTAAATGCATCACGTGATTACCAGCTGAGCGATCCATATTTTTCTTTGTTTCATCATTTCATTGCACACAAGCTCAAAAATAAATAGTGAAAAAATATATAAAAATACCACTTTGCCACCTTTACGGGGCCGTTTCCCAAGAGAGAATTGGGAGCTGGAGCGACCCCTATTAAAATGGGTGTTTATTGATGCCGATATTGTACAACCTTTGTTAATCCACAAATGAGACTAAATATCTCTTTACATTTTTAACCCAATCATACAGTGTATTCATTTTTTATTTCAATACAAATTTCCAAAGAAAAACTTCGCGTCACATTTTGTGCTCACCGATTTCGCAAATATGAGGCTTGTGGTGAAATGGCTGAAGTCATGTGTTAGGGGTATAAATCAAAATCCTTCGAGAAGTTTGGGGAAGAAGTTGAAATGTTTTTTCTATAGTTTGAGGGTGCTGAATCAAGATTTTTTGGGTCAACCTCTGAAATGTGGGGAACTTTGTAAAATAAGGAGGTAAATTTAGTACACAGGGGTAATTGAAATCAAGTCAAATGGTGTTTAAATGTACACCAATGTATTTGTCACTACATTTTTTTTCGAAATAAATCTGAATTTTTTTTTTATCTATTCGTGTAGAATTAACTGGTAACGTTACAGTATGTAATTTTTGATTGCAACACCAAACATCACTCATAGCTAAATACTAAAACATCACACAATATTCCATAAAAATATTGAAAAAAACAACCTTTTTCAAATTGTTTCACCACATCCACAAACCTAGGTATAGGAAGTAATCCAAAGTTGATAATGAATCAATCTAACTTGTAAACATGTATAAACCATCTAGTATACTCATCCATAAAGTGCTATGGTATGTGAAAAGGGGGTCCACGATTAGCAGCCACTGCTATTAAACCACTTAAGGCCACATTCAGTGATTTTTTCAATGTTGTGATTTTTTTTATGTAAATTAAAATTAATCATAGAGTTTTTTTTTACTTTTTTTATTTTTTTGTCTTTTTGTGTGCATATTTTAGGAGGGTGAAGGTACTCTCACGTGCTCCGCAAATGATAATCTCCAAAGTGCCCCAATAAGAACAATAGTGTTGCCGTGTCACCATAATGTCATATGTGCTAAAAAAATAGCATTTCGAAGACAAAACACTTTGAAGATTTTTGTGATTTAATTTTGCTCCAAAATTTAAAACCCTATTGAAAAGTGGTCAGAATAAGTTAACTTCAAATATATTTCACTAATCAACTCTTATTATTTAGACATGTGAAAAACTGTTAACAAACTAAGTCACCGGTGAAAATGCCAAAATATTAATTTACATGCAAATAATAAATACCTCCCTCAGATAACATTGTTTTGTAAACAGAGTGTGCAAATACAATACAAATCGCTCCTAAACACAATAAAACAGCAATCTAGGTGAACTGAAAATATGTCGCACAAGTACGTCCTATGTACAATGACAAATACTCAAATGCAGTTTCGATGCTTTGGACCTACCACAGAATATTTTTTTCGACAAAATATGTCATTATGTGATGCCGTAAAATTTAAGTGTTTTGCAAAACTAATTAGTTCATTAATCTTGTATCAATAAGCTACTGTAATTTTGAATTTGGTAAATTTGTATAGTACAAAAAATTTATAATGAACAACTTTTATAAACAAATGAGGTTACCGTATTATGTTGGAAAAAATAGTAAGTAAGCAAAAAATGCTGTTTTTGAGGGTACATTCTTTCTGAGACCCCTGTATTGTGATAAACATTTTTGGCTGTAGCATTTTAGCTCAACTTTGCTTTGACTTTTTAATTTTCCTACTGATGAGACACTTCTAAATCACACCAAAAAAAGTCCAACAATAAAAAATGCCTGTATTTTTGTGATCCTTGCACATTCCTTCGTGTTTATGGTGTCACTAGGTATCATTAGAAAACTTCTGTTGATTCTGATGGTGCATTAATAAACAATAATAATAACAGTATTTGTTATAGCGCCTTTTCCCATGGTTACAAAGCGCTTTTAGCATACAAAGCACCAAGACAACAAAACAAGAAGACCAAATAATATAAACAAATAAATGAGTCTTAATATGCTTTTGAACATAAAGTGTCATTGGATTGGCAAGTTTCCTTTGGTATAGAGTTCCAGAGTTTAGGTGCTATACCAGAATGAACGAATCACCATTCTGAAGTCATATTGAGGGAATGTTCATATTTTAATAATTTGCGTCCCATAGACAACACTTTCTTTGTATTTTAAGTTTGAAAATACAAAATCGCAAATTTCCTTTTCTTTTCTTTCTTCCAGAGTAATATAAATCTAATATGGTACGATTAAGCATGCATTCCATACTAGGCAAATGGTTTAGGTATAAAAATGTCATCTTTTTTCAAAGTCAATTGCGGGACAGGCCCTGTGGATCTGAATGCCACTTTAAATAGCGCCTACCTAGTGACAACTGTAATTTGGTACCTGATGACCAGCCTATGAAAACCTTTCTCATATTTAAAAAAACCAACCTGCAAAATAAAACAAACATCCTTTGTCAGTTATTTCCTGTTTGCAATACAAAGGTGTTTACAAAACATTGTCAGTACAGGGTTTTCATATGACGCCCAAGGTTCAGAGAGCACCATTTTGACCAGCAAATAATGAAATCCTTGGATGTAAATTTACCCTAACATGTTCCCAACTTGAAATTAAGAAAAACCAATAATATAAAAAAATCAAGAAAAAAAAAAAAAAAAAAAAAAAAAAAAAAAAAAAAAAAAAAAAAAAAAAAAAGAAAAAAAAAAAAAAAAAAAAAAAAAAAAAAAAAAAAAAAAAAAAAAAAAAAAAAAAACAAAAAAAAAAAAAAAAAAAAAATAAAAAAAAAAAAAAAAAAAAAAAAAAAAAAAAAAACAAACAATTCCAAGCTCTATATAGCAGTGTTTATTAATTTTCACTTTTTGGTGCTACTTTTACAAAAGTGCACTTCTTTTTTTCAGCATTTTTCCAGCTAACTTTCTAATCAATGTCCTTCAAAATCTAAGTGTATGACTTAACCTCAAGCTGCACATTGAAAGGCAATGCAAGACTTTAAGTCTGGGCTACTGGTTTAAGAGCTTGACAGTTTATGACTAGCTAGTTCATAAGAACCTTACAGCTACATAATTGAGCTGAATCTCTTTTGTTCTGAAATTCTACAAAATATGTGCTTTCCTTATCTCCTTCTGTAGAAATGATGTCTGGGTATAGACGTTTCACATTAAAACACACATTTTATAAACTACAAATCCAATCGAGTGAAACAGTGAATTTTAAGATAAATATGCTGCGGTCCTCAGATAGCTATAGTGTTGTCCTGCTGTCTCGTTTGTGAATGTTAGGCTTTTCAATGACCCGTTGACCTTGATATGCGAATTTGACCTCATCAACAAATGAGGGATCGCAGTTGCACCTATGACTCAAGTTTTGGTTCCAATTGAACTTCAGCTTTCAATTCAGGTCAATTTTACATTTACAACCTTGAACTCATATGACATTTGACTCGAATGACCTTTGACCTCATCAACAAATGCGGGATCCCGCATTGCACCTATGACTCCAGTTTAATTGCAATCCTTGAAGTATGCGGATATTAGGAATGTTAACCCTTCTTCACTACAGAAAACCTCACAGACAACCCAATAATGGCAAAGTGATCCCTAATGTTGTCTTCCTGCATTAAGGCAGGCGACACAGAAATCGTCCTTCATAGCAATTTTTAGGAGAAAACAAGAAAAAAAAAAATCTGACTTCCCTCACGTTGTAGTACTCCTAGTAAATGTTAGTCTATAAGCAAACCTAGCTCATAGTCTTCTCAGCCAATATTTCAAACAGTTTGCTGGGGTAAACTAACAAGAAAAAAAACAAGTACATGATATGCCATGTACTACATGCATATTATGATATTACATGTACATCTGTGGCAGGGTTCTATCATTAATGGGTGATACTGGAGGGGTCCCCCTCTGTCCAAAATGTCCCCCATCCTGACATTTGTACCATTTTTTTTGGCCAGAAATTGTCCCCCACCCCCACCCGCTTTGAGTCCCTCGGAATTTTCTAGAGTGACCACACAAAGACTTCACACTATGTACATGTAGCAAAAGATTGTTTTATTACATGAAAAAAGTTTGTACTTGTAATGCATCCCTAAAAAAAAAAAAAATTGACATAAGTCCATGAAATATGCCCCTACCCTGAACCATTCCTACAGTGACGACAGCATGTCCTAGTGCTGTCCCCTTCACAAACAGTGAAAATTATATCAACCCTTTATGTAAACAATAGATCAGCTTCGCTTTGTTAATTTTTGTGCCAAATCCCTGTTTGTGTTTGTTTAGCTTTGTTTCAATCTATTTGGGTGCAGCTGTCCCAGTCAGTCTGCAACTTTTCCGTATCTCCAAGCTACAGCTTTCCACAGTCAGGCTGAGCTTTCACAGTAAGGCTTGAAGCTTTCCACATTAGGCTGAAGCTTTCCCCAGTAGGCTGAAGCCCTTTCCACAATTAAGGCTGAAGCTTTCGCCAGTCAGGCGAAGCTTTCCCACAGTAAGGCTGAAGCTTTCCACAGTAAGGCTAAACTTTCCACATTAAGGCTGAAAGCTTTCCACAGTAGGCTGCAGCTTTCCACATTAAGGCTGCAGCTTTTCCACAGTAATGAGCTGCAACTTTCCACAGTAAGGCTGAGCTTTCCACAGTAAGGGCTGAAGCTTTTCGCCAGTCAGGCTGAAGCTTTCCCAGTAAGGCTGAAGCTTTCCACAGTAAGAGCTTAAGCTTTCCACAGTAAGGCGGAGCTTTCAGCAGTACGGCTGAAAACCTTCCACAGTAAGGCTGAAGCTTTCCACAGTAAGGCTGCAGCTTTCCACATTAGGCTGCAGCTTTCCACACGTAAGTGCTGCGCTTTCCCCCATGCAGGGCTGCAGGCCCCCTTTGTGTTGGTTTAGTTTTGTTTTGAAATCAATTTATTTGCATTTTAAAGTTTTAACAAAAAATGCCTATTTTTATTGTCAAAATGTTTGATGCTTCATCGTAATTTATATGTTTGAACTATAGAAAATTCAGTATCATTAGCAAACAATTTTTGATACATAACTGATGTGGATATGGTTCAAATGAAATAATTACCATAACTGAACCTGGAAGGGACGTCGAGATTCCTTAGATTGAACAATTTTTGTTTGATGCCTGAATTAAGGCCCGGTATCTTGAAACACTGTCTGCAGCATTCCCCAGCCAGGCTGCAACTTGTCCCTATCCCAGGCTTTGGCTTTTCCCAGTCTAGCCTTGTTCAGGGCACTCTACCAACTTAATTCGCTGGTTTCACAACGTCGATACACATAATGTCACAGAATTAGGCAGAAATCATGCGAGGAGTGGCGCATATTCCCCTCCCTAAAACTAAGAATAACAAATACCATGCAAACATTCAGTGTATCAGCACCTAATTTGATGGCTCTAATTCCACCTGGCCTATATTCCATTCTTGCAGCTTCCAAGAGCAATTTCAATAAATTCCCACTCAGGCAGAGTAGCATAGTCACTGAACTGTACACAATAGGTATTTTGGTTTATACCCAGACTAACAGGCTCCTAGATCCTGTCGCACACAGACCACCAGAGGATACCACTTTATTTTTTTTTATTGAATCTCTCAGACAGGTACCCCTTCAGCTAAAGCACTGATTTCAAACCTGCAAATTGAAATAATGTCAAGAAAAAATAGCAATTTTGTCGGTTCTTAGCAACAGCCTTGAACAAGGCTATCCCCCAGTCAGAGGCTGCAGCTTTCCCATACTGCGCAGCTTTCTTCAGTCAGGCTGAGCTCTCCTATTCAGACTTTGGCTTTAAACTCCCCAGTCACTCACAAAGGCTGCCTTTCCGCATCAGGTTGACTTCTCAGCCAGCGCAGCTTTTCCCCCACTGGTAAAGTCAAAGTTAAACTCAAATTGTCCTAGTAGGAAAAGCACCCTCTGTAATTCCCAAAATGCATTCCCATATGGCCATGTATTGTTTCTCCAGTGGTAAGAAGGACCACTAGAAGGACACAGCACTGAAGTATTTGAAGCATGGATTTCAAATGCTGTGTCTTCTAGTGGGCAGGGATGTCCAGTCTTTATGACAGTTAGTTAGACATTATTTTTCACACCGGTTGCCTCATCTTCCATATTATACATTAAGGACAATACATAACGTTATCGAATTATATTGTTTAAACCACCATGGGAGAATTATACTAGTCCGGTGCTCGAACCATATGACTTTCATGCTCAAGCGTCCACACAAATTGCTGCTCCGATGGCTTCCTTTTCCATTTTATAGTGTTTAAACAATGGGAGAATTATACAGTGTAATGCAGTTACTATAAGGAATACAATAAGCAATCCAAATTTATCTATAATAATTATATTCATTATTCGTGAGTTGTGAATGCAGTAAGAATTGGTGTCATTTAAACATCCGGATAAAAGATATAATAACATGTTTGAAATAATAAATAATGATTATGGGGAAGATGTGTGTGGGAGAGGTCATTAAGATCAAATGCACTTTAAGATTGACCCCACACCAGTAGAAAGTGGACTTATTGTGGGCCCTCAAAGGCGGGACAAAAAACAAAACAAGGACAGGACAAAACAAAACATGACAGACCCGGGGTTACAAGGAGTGATTGTTAATAATGTGTATAATATCGTGGTATAAAACATAACAGTGAGATGCGAATTATGATTGCTATAGTCATATTCTAAGATTGCAGCAGACTAAGCACACGAAACTGGGGCCTAATAGAATGGTAGGCCTTGAAACTCAATTATGATTTCCCGTCACATTTTTTTCAACCATAATGAGGGAACTATTTTATTATTATTCATTATTTGAAGGAATGGATTTCATTTTAAATGCAGATGCATGGCTAACCTAGTTAGGCAACCCCACTGTCCCTGCTTTAAGAATTTTGGACCTATCTGGGACAGTGGGGCTACATTCTTGTAAATATTGAGGAGTTCGTGCGCTCGTGGGCACAAAGAGTGCCCGAATTGTTAATTGGCCACTTTATTTAAGCAGAATCTCTGTCACAAAAGTGATGAAGATACGTACCTAAGAGTGTTTCTTATATCAATCCATCCATTTATTGAAGAATAATTTCCGATTCCTGTTAAAATCCAGAAATTAAATTCCCCCGCTAATGATATATAATTTCCGCTTCCTGGCAGTGACGGGCCCGGGATTCCACCAATAATGACGTAGTGCGTAAAATCAGGGCATGCCGCAATAAAGGGAAATTTGCACTCCTTGAATTTCGATATGAATTTCGCCCAACTCGATGAGTGAGTAGTAAGACATGTGAAAGGTAATAACCAGCCGTTACGATAACACCGAGATAAATTGACCACATCATCGAGTTTGGGCACGCACCACTCGCTAATAGATAACCGCATATCACTGTTGTCGCGAAGAACCGCCTCATACAC
>JAMKCH010008044.1:0-41275 GCA_023653785.1 Ophioderma brevispina
ATCAGTTTCATCATCACCATCATATTTTTCAGGTTATTCTGTTTTTTTTCATAATAAATGAGACTTTCAAAGATGTAACTTTTCCGGATTTCCGGATTTTTGGCCATAAATAAAAACCATCCGGAAATGTAAAAAAAAAAACATATTTTTTTAAATTTCTGAGATCAAAGTGTTATTGATAAAGGTAAAACTGCATAAAAAAACCCAAGTTTTAAGTACCAATTTATTTTAGAGAAGGGGTCTTGTACCCTAAAATCGCGTAAGAAAATACGCCCCCGAAGCTTCGACGGATGCTATGCTAAAATTTGGCTTCCTGTCGGTTCAAATTTTGGATTTTCAGGAAATGGGACTACGCCTCTGTTGCATCTCTGAACTTTCAAACAGCTGTGATTCCATATTATGGGACTATATCAGGATAGGCCTTTTAGTTTTTATAGCTGATATTAAAATGCTCTGCTCCACGTTGTGTTGTGCTAAAGCTCTTTTTTTCCCCATTTTTTGTGGTTCATGTCAAGGGTTTAAAGCATTTGAATCAATCAGATAACTCCTTTCATTGAATATTTGGAATGATTTTGTTTAAAAGTCAGCATTTATGCCAATTATGGGCATTTCCCATGATATGAGGGGATGGTATTTAAAGACACCTTCAGTGATTCAACTGAAAGACACAAAATATTTAAAATTTTAAGGAATAGCTTAAAAGTGAATGATGAGTTTATAGATTTTTTTGCAACTGAAAAATAGACAAAAAAAGGAAGAAAACAGGCAGTGCTCAAAGATATGAATCGCCATTCAATTACGTGTTGCAGTGTCTGTACAGAGAGTAATGACTAAAATATCCGATTGTCGTTATTGGTCTGCTTTTAGTCTTAGCACTGACATGGTTTGTTTGGATAGCTATACTTGTTACATTTTTTTTTCTCCAATTTTATGATTTAGCAAATGACTGATAGTGTCATATAAGTTTCAGCCTATCATGGTGCAAGAACTCCACTGACCTAAGACTAGGCTTGTTTGGACTCATTTGAATGCATTTTCCATGCTGATATTGAATATGTTAATGAAAATACATATTCTTGGAATTTTTGGGAAAAAACTTAAACAATTTGACCTCTCTGTATTTACCCTTTCCATAATCGTCACATCCTGGCCAGATGCGGGTGTTTGTTGGATTTTGGGACGGGCACATTCCTGGCTTGTTTCAAGGACAGCGCGATGCCTCCATTTCATCACATTTTTTACAACATAACCAAATAGAGGCATTACGCTGGCCTCACAGCTGTTTGAAAGTCTCATTTATTATGACAAAACCAGAATAAAACAAAAATTATGGCCGGCGACACACTTTTGACAACTGATTTGGAATATTAAGTCCACTAATACATCTGTGAAATTTTACGAAATTTCATTGCGGTCAAATACGATTTTTCTTAAAATCTAGTTTCTACATGTCTTTATATGGAGAATTGGAGCATATACAGGCGCTATTAACATACAAATCGTGACTTTTGTAGGCCTATATGGCAAGATTCTGCAATGGATTGTCTGATTTTTGCCCAGAGATAGTCAGACTCATTGCCAGGCCCTACTTATATCGTTGTCAAATTCCCTTGTCGCACGGCCCTTACAATAAGCTTCTAAGGAATAAAAGAGACAATTTGTATGCGGTCAAACACGTGTGGCCTTGAGATGTGTGTGACTATAGGGCGTTGACCGTCACCGAAAATTGATAGCACGCCCCACAAGGATTCGACGTTATGGAAAGGGTGTAGAGTTGCCTGCAGGGGCCCAGAGAGTTAACTTTTAACCTTTTGTTATTTTTAGAAAAGACATGAAATCATGGACAGTATGTTATCCAAGATGGAGAAATACACCGAGAACCTGGAAGAAAATTGTCTCTGACAGGACCGGTCAGTTACTGGAAGAAAAAGCCAAGACGGCGAACTCTCTACAGAATGCTGCCAGAGTAAGGGACCGACGGACATCAAAATAAATCGACCACACCCAGAAATATGGTCTTTGTTGATGAGAGCAGTGCGTGGACACCAGCATATTTTTTTTTTTGGGGGTCGGGGGGAGGAAATGGTGGAGATAATTTTGTTGGGGAGGGGGGGCAAGGTGGATGTGTTCCTTTGGGCTTGGGGTAACCCTTGAGTTGTACTTGTCAAGCCCATTGTAATTTGAGAACTTTTTCATTATTTTTTTAATTGTAATATGTCACTGAAAAAAGGAATGACGTTTGTTAGAAATGTGAGGTAATTGTACAGTGCATTATAAAAACTCTAGCTATTTGAAAATTTATCTGAAAATTGAAACAAAAAGCCTATGTTTCATGTATGAGGCTGTGTATCATGCTAATTGGGGGTCCTGATTTATTTTATCATTATAGCGGAAAATGCAAGGAATGAAAATATCTTGCGCGGATCATCCCCTCCCCCATTGAAAAATTTAATGCACCAGCATTATAATTTTTATTTGGGGGAAGGATGGGATTGCTTCTTTTGTGTTTGCCCGCGCTGGACGGACGAATTGAAATCACAAAAAAAAAAAACGAACAAAAAAAAAAAAAACTGGGAAAAGAAAGGACAAAAAATGGGTGTGCCAATGTGTACCAGTAAATGTCGACATTTAAAAAAAAAAAAGATACTTCCCAGTATGAGGGATGAGGGTTTTTATACTCCAACATTCTGCGGGTACATCGAAAATGTACTTGACGTTCGTTCAAAATTAACCTGAAGTTCGGTTCAAGTGCTAGATCTGAAATTTTAAAACTGGATGTTCATCTTTTCAATTCATGAATTAGGCTTGTCAGTATTTGTATAATATTAATTTAACTTTAAAAAAAAAAAAAAAAAGCAGTAGGGGGATAGTGCGCGAGTGCCTGCATGTCCAGGTATGTGTGTGTGTGTCCAGCTTGGTTCCATTCTGTGGTCGTGTGTGTGTGTGTGTATGTGTGTGATACAGTTTGGTTGTAGGTTTTCGTTTTTCATGGTCTCTTTGAAAGCTTTGCTACTCTGGGTTAAAGAGACAATGAACACATTTGTAAAAATAGTGCCCGCACCCTCAGGATTTTTCAAATCGTTTTGATGAGTGTAAAGTTTTATATAAAAAGCCCTCACCCGAAATGATTAAGACCAAATAGCTTCCTTATGGTAAACAGAACGATTTTGTAAATTTTATTATTATATTTGTTGAATTTCGCGTCGCCGGTGAAAATGGCGTTTAAAACCAGAAAACGCACGCCGTATGCATTGTTTCCAACGCCTATGTAACTGTTTGACCGGTCTATAAGCTTTGTGGTTTTAATATCCCCAATGAGTTCGCAGTCAAAAATATTCAGTAATATACAATTTGTGCAATTACAGTTATGGAAAACTAAAAGTTAACCTACAAAATACCTGGATGTCTTATCATCAAGCGTCAATGTCCCTATCTGTATTTGCGTGGTACAGTGTTGTCCTAATAACGCACCCCTACTTATGATAGAAACGCCCCCACGATTTTTGGACAAAACAATTCAAGAAAATGAGTTAAGCTTAAACCTAAATCACATGATTGAATGGCTGCCGCCTGTCATAATACGTAATCATAAATCGCCTGTTGATTCACAGTAGGTAATAGTTATTAGTATGAGAAACTTTTACCTCGGGAGGTGCGAAAACAGCGTCCGCTTGCTCGTTCGTTTGTATTATTGGTAATCAGCGAAATAAGCGTGTGTAAGGTGAATTTTGGACAGGGATTTTTGACTTTCCATTTTGAATGTTAATAAACGCCTCCCTTTTGAAAATGCACTGCCCCCGGGGAGATTTATTCATGAAACAATACACAGTATGTATATTTTATGTGTAAAATAATATCTGCTTCTTCCAGAGGCCTAGACTATCATTTGAGAGCAAAGTGAATACGTTTTCCTCTTGCGTTATATTTATCCTCCTCTTCCCCCTCCCTCTTTTCCACCTTATCCTCTTGAGCTTTGTTACTGTCTCCCACTCACCCCTCTTCCTTCTCCTAGCCGTCCTGCTCCCCATACCCATTTATTCTCCCTTTCCCTTCCATTCCCCGCCCCCCCTCCCCTCATTCGTTAGACCCCCTCTCGAACTTTCTATGAACTTTGCTTGTCTTTTTGTCCTTTTTCGTGTCCTTCGCTTCGTCACCTTCCCCGATCCTTGTCATACTTCTTCACACCACCCCCTTAAGAAATTTCATATTTTGTGAAAATGTGCCAGCATGCCGCTTTAACAGACTTGCGGGGTAAGTGCAATAGGAGGTTCGCTTCATATGATGAGCTGATGTCAAAAGTCAATGGACAAGAGTCAAAGCCCGTTCTCTGAGGTAATGTTCAATACTGCACCTGGCCAAGCGGATGACACAAGTATACTTGCCTGTTTTTTGGTGAATTTAATTTGATAGTAGCATTTCCAAACTCCCGGACACATTACAATCACAAGCAAAAACATATGGCATTTCGGCCTATGGAGAGGCAATAGTTCTTGTGTGTTGGCCTGTAATTAATGCCAGAAAGTGAAAGAATAATATTTGATGTGCTGCTTTGTTGACTAAAAAAAAAAACTTCTAAAGATTGCATGCACAGTGTAAAACTCATTGTAACTATGCCCGTGAGTAAGCTCACATGTATTCAATACGATAGTGAAAATTATAAGTCAACATCCATTGCATGGATAGTTTTAGTGCATTATTTATCCAGGCAGAAGAAATGATATTGAATCTATTTTTGTGTCCGCCTGCCACTAAGGCAGGAAGACACATAGCGGATCACTTTGTACACTGTGGTTGTTGTTGTCTGTTGTTGCTTTGATGTTTGTGTCTGTGTTGTCTTTATGTTAAAAAAGGCAGTTAACATTTGACCTGACTATAAGCGAGCGCCCGAAGCGAAGCTTTAGAGACAAACGCGTATGTAAGTATTGACAGCTATTGAAAATCTATAGTCCTGAAGGTTTAAAAAATACCGATCCCTATTTGATCCCCCTTTCAGGTATCTTATCATTAACTCCTACGGAGTGAGTAATCGACGGCGATACTAACAGGACTTCGCCCTTGTAATATTGAAGTTTTCATTGTAGTACGATATTCAACAAAGAATGTTTTAATTATCCATTCTGTTGGATAGTTTGTTTTACTCGCAATTTATTTGTATATACTTAGTTTTCTACATTAAACCTATGGGATAATGTTGTGCTGATATTTTAAAAATCATGACCTTGGAATACATTAAATACGATAAATAAATATTTTAAAATAATAAATAAAATTTCACGAAGATGGACGCCTTAAATTCGTAATTTTTCAGCGGGAGGGCGGCCCAGAAATCCTAATTTAGATGTCATTGGTTTAAGGGCAGTGTCAACGCCCTGGAGCTTTCGTTTTTACACGAATTTCTGACTTTATGCACAATTTTAACATCAAACGGTGTTGCCTATAGTTACCAACAAGCACGTATCCACTGCAAACAAACCTGAGCGGCTATTTCGTTGCCGATTTCAAAAAGCTATTGACATTCAAAGTCACAAAACCCGCTGGTCTGATAACGGCGGGAATTTCAGCACATTTCACGCCGTCAGGCGCAAGGCGCACCATAGCGCCGCGCGGTGAAATTTTGCTGCGTAATGAAGCGTGCGACTGTGTTTTAATGTACTTTGCTTGCGAACGCATCTGTACGGCAAAAAGAAAATAATATTTGCAAAATGTAAACAAAGCGCTAAGTTAGACCACATGAAATTTAAATTTCTTCTTATTTCTGCGAGGTTAGAGACAAAATATGCTTAGTCTACTAGCTGCCATAAAGATGTAATTTTCATCCCAATTACAACATACTCAATTTTGATAGTTCAAAGATAAAGATAATTTGAGAAAGAGACAGCACTTGAAAATGGCGTGAAAGTCACCTTTTTAATAAAACACGGATTTTCTCAATGTTCAATTCTTCCGCAAAATTTGGCAAATTTTCAGACAAGATAACATCCAAAAATACCAAGTAAAGGAAAGGTTAACTTTCCTACCGATAGCAATCGCATCTTCTCTAGGGACGGTTTTACTCATTTTCATTTTTCGATTCAACTAAAGATATCTCCAAATATACTCAAATTTTGGAAAAGAAAGGTTAAAAATCACACTTTTTTGACCTTTTCCTTATATTGCGAAATAGTAAGCTCTATTTTTAAAAAATGAAAAAACCGCCCGAGACAAATTTGTTTGTTTCTAACAAATAAAAAAGAAATCATGAAAAATTCAAATATGTTTTTGTTATGCTGTCTGAAAATTTTGGGCCAAATCATGTTTTTTTAGTATTTTCTCAAAAAATACGGAAAGTTTTACATTAATCTGCTGCCATCATGGGTTCAGCGTCCAATTTTCTTTCTAGAAATGTGCTACTTTACAGACAATAATCCAATTTGACAAAGTTACAAACCAAAATAGATAATCGGAAGCTCAAGGTTGAGTTGACACTACCCTTAACACGTAAAAGCGAGGATTACGGCAAACAAACATAGGGAAATGTCCTGGGGTAGGGGAAATTTTCCTGGAGGATGGGGCATTTTCCTGGAGGATGGAACATTGTTCTGGGATATGTGACATTGTTCTGGGGTATGCGGACATTGTCCTGGCGGGTATGGGAAATTGTCCTGAGTATGGAACATTGTCCTGGAGGGTATCGGCCGACATGTTCTGCGCAGGTAGTGTGGGACATTGGCCGGAGGTATAGAAAATTGTCATGCGGGTATGGGCACATGCTCCTGGTATGCGGACATTTGTCTGGGGTATGAGGGAATTGTTTTGCGGGATATCGGGACAGTCCTGGAGGTCCTTTTACTTGGTTTTTGATGTGGACATTGTGCTGGGGTAAGGGACATTGTACTGGGGTATGGGACATTGTCCTCGGGGTATGAGAATTGTACCTGGATGAAATGCGAACTATATGTTCCGTGGGGATGCCGACGACATTGTTCTAGAGGTAGGGGACATTGCGCCTGGAGGTATAGAAAATTGTACCTGGGGTATGGCCGACATTGTCCTGTGTATGTGACATTGTCCTGAGGAGGCTATGGGGTTCGGAGGTGAAAGGTTGGGACATTGTTTTCTGGCGGATTATGGCAGACATGTCCATGGAGGTATGGGACATCTGTCCTGAGTATAGGCGACATGGTCATGGAGGTATGCGGACATGTCCTGTGTATGAGGACTATTGCCTGAGGGTATAGGGAAATTGTCTGGGTATGGAGACATTGTTCTGGAGAGTATGCGGACATTGCGGAGGTATATGAAAATTGTCCCTGGGGTATGGAACAGTCTGTGTATGCGCGACATTGTCCTGGGTGTATGCGGACATTGTTCTGGGCATATGGGAATTGTCCGGAGGTATGGGACCATGTCCTGGAGGTATGGGACATGTCCTGGAGGTATGGGCACATTGTCCTGGAGGATGCGGACATTGTCCTGGGGTATAAGCGACTATTGTCCTGGGGCTATGGGCCCATGGTACATGGAGATATGGAACATTGTCCTGAGGGTATGTGACATTGTTACTGCGAGGTATGGGACATTGGGCCTGAGGTATAGAAAAAAAATTTGTCCTGGGGACTATGACCGGACATTAGTCCTGTGTATGGGACATTGTCCTGGGGTATGGGACATATGTTTTACGGGAATATGGGACGTTGTACTGGAGGTATGGGACATTGTCATGCGAGGATATAGGGCACATTGTCCTGGGGTATGGGACATGGTCCTGGGGTATGGGACATGGTCCTGGAGTATGGAACATTGCCCTGGTGTATGGAACATTGTTCTGAGGTATGGCGACAGTGGCTGGAGGTATAGAAAATTGTCCGAGGGTATGAGCCATGTCAGTGATATGAGGAAATTGTCCTGGGGTATGGGACATTTTATGGGAATATGGGACATTGTCCTGGAGGTATGGACATTTTCCTGAAGAGGGATGCAGGACATTGTCATGCGAGGTATGGAGACATTGTCTGAATGGTATGGGACATTGTCCTGGGCGTATGAGGACATTGTCCTGGGGTATGGGACATGTTCGGTTTTAGGAGGTATGGGACCATTGGCCTGGCGCTATGGGAATGTCCTGGGCGAGGCTGACGTGTCCTGGAGGTATGGGACGTCGTCCGGGAGGTATGTGACATCGTCGTGGAGGTAGGGGACAGTGTCATAGGGGTATGAGACAATGACATGTAACATGAATATTTTTAACATTGGACTCAGAAACATTTTCAGCCGTGAGCATGTGAAACCGAAAACTGAAATATCAGTGCAGGTTGGGACATGTTGGAGGCTATGGGAAATTGGCCTGCGAGGTATAGAAACATTGTCCCTGCCGGGTTATTTTCTCTCCAACAATATTCACTTTGGTTTCACTGGGGACATTGTCTGTATGGGACATTGTCCTGGGTATGGACATGTTACTGGGAATTGGAACATTGTCCCTGACGAGGTATGCGGACATTGTCCTGGAAGTATGGGACATTGTAATGGGGTATGCGGAAATGTCCTGCAGGGATATGGGCATTGTCCGAGAGGTATGCGGACATCGTCTGGAAGGATGGGACATCGTCCTGGAATATGGGACATTGCCGGAGGTAGGCGAAATTGTCCTGCGAGGTATGGAACATTGTCCTGAGGGTATGGGATATCTAATCCTGTCGTATGCGCGACATTTCCTCGGGGTATGGGACATTGTCCTGGGTATGCGGCCATTGCCCGGGAAGGTATGGGACATTGTACTGACGGGTATGCGAAGACATGCCTGCGGGTATAAGACATTGTCCTGGCGTATGCCGCGGAACATTGTCCTGCGGGTATGCGAACATGTCATGCGGAATGAGCCATTGATCCTGGGGTAATGGGACATCTGCGTCGTGGACGAATATCGGCGAATTTGTCTTGCCCGGGATATCGAAGAAACTTTGTTCTGGGATATTGGACATTGTCTTGGAGTATGGGACACTTGTCCTGGGGTATGGACATTGGCCTGAAGTATGCCGGGATTGTCCCGGGAATATGGGACATTGTCCTGGAGGTATGGGCATGTCTGGAGGTATGCGGACATTGTCCCAGGGGATATGGCGAAATGTCCTCGGAGGTATGGGACATTGTCCTGTGCGTATGCCCCCCGGACATTGTCCTGGAGTAGGGGACATTGTCCTGGGAATGTGACATTGTCCTGGAGGTATGGCGACATTGTTCTGGAGGTATGGGACAGTGTCCTGAGGGTATGTGAGAAATTGTCCTGAGTATGGAGACATTGTCCTGAGGAATATGGGACATGTCATGGAGCGTTGCGGAACATTGTTGTGGGGTGTGGGTCATTGGCCTGGAGGTATGAAAATTGTCCTGTAGGTATGAGGAATTGTCCTGTGTATGGGACAGTGTCCTGTGTATGGGACAGTGTCCGGGAATCTTGGGACATTGATCCTGGATGCGTTATGCGACATTGTCCTGGCCAGGTATGGGCATTGTCCTGGACCGGTATGCCGGACATTGTCCTGGTGGATATGGGACATTGTCATGGAGGTATGGGACAATGTCGGCCTGGAGCGTATGGGAAATTGTCTGGAGGTATGGGACATTAGTCCTGGAGGTATGGGCATTGTCCTGGGGTATGAGACAATGACACATGTTAAATGAATTTTTTTTTTTACACTTAGCGTTTATATTGTTATTGCTGACTCAGAATACATTTCAGGTTGAGCATATGTAACCAAAACTGAAATTGTGCATATGCAGAATGATTCGAGAACCATCACATACATCAGTACGACCTATTTAGGGACCGCCGTCCCTAGTTCTTTTACCAAAGCTGTCATATAATTCGGCCTAGGAAGTGGAAAGAATACGACTTAAAGGTCCATTGGACATGGTGCAGTAGACAATTTCCTAATTTCTTACATTTTCGCTACCTCAACAGTATCCTGAACATATCGCAACACAGATTTTAAAAGTGAACATCGGGAAGTGTTAAATTTCTAGGATTAATAACCCAAACTGGCAGGGCCTTCTATTTTCGCGAACGCGTATCAGATGCCTGGAGTTTGGGATTTGACCCAGTTTAATGACGTCAGAGTATAACAAGTTGTAACCAAAGCTCACACGTGGGCTAACCGCACGCAAAACTCCAGATATCTCTCCTTGTCGGTTTCTGTTCCTGGGAACATGAATAAAGCTATTCTGTTCTGATTCTCACTTGTCGGACTTACGGTCGCCGCTGGTGCACCGTCGACAATACAGCACACATTATAATATGTAATTTAAGGCATCAAATCAGAAAAATTATGCCAATATTGAATTAACAAACACGTACGACGCATATCACGAGCAGTAAACTGTGTACGTATGCCCAAGAAAACTGGAGCACGCACGCTCCGTTCCACGATGACAGATCATGACGCTATGCGTACCCGCGTATTGATTACTCGGACGTCACTTCTGCGTCACGCTTGCCAGCGCCGATAACACTTCATTTTGGAATTTACTTTGAAAGCGGTCCAAAACAATGATATTATGCCCAATTTTATCAAAGATACGCGTTTCTCAAATACTGCGTCATGCAGATTTTACATTGATACCAATACATCATATGAAGAAACCATTTTTTGCGTTGGTATTATAAGTAGGTTTAAAGCCATGTCCATGCCGACCTTTCCTATTAAACTAGGGGGCGCGACACGATCTGCCGGATTTGGGAATGTGCAAGGATTTTTAAACGGTATTTTAGGGAATTCTTGCGTGCATTTCTATGGACAAATATGACAGAATAATAGTGAATCTGAGCGCTCGCTTATCAGGTTCTACCTGCATCATATTATCCTCATACTGCTCGATGGATTTAAACCAAAATCTGAATATAGGTGCCAACATGGGAGCCCTCCATGTGTTGAATGAGCGGTCAAGTCACATATCAAGAGTCAAAGGTCATGTTAGGGCCTATCATACACTAACCACGACAGAAGGTGAACAAGCAGCTCTGAGGACAGATGTATTTTTAAAGTAAAAATATGACACAAAAGATGTATTTTTCTATCATAGCACATCATTTTACTGCGTCGTCGGATGCAATTGGGGAAAAGACTTATGTCCAGCATTGATACCTGTGTCTCTGATGTGATGGCCATCTGTGTGCTCCATCGGGGTGTCCGCTCTGGGTGTGGTCAAACATTCAGTAACACCTTTTTGTTGACACTTGTCCCCCTTACTGTCGCATTTTTGTGCAGTGATGGATCAAGGTCGCATACTTGGTATGCTTTATATATACATCATGACAGTGGTCTTATGTGGGGTAGCACATTAGGAGGTAAAAAGGTCATTTCATGGAGTCACTTAGGTAATAATATGTTCTTTACTGTCCCTATTTTTAGTTTATGGTCCACAAGTTGTCCCAAGGAAGGAAGATAGCGCTAATTTCCAAAAAGTTTAGTTGATTCTGACGGGGCGTTTTTGATTCTATACTCATATGTTTTTTCACGATAACCAATGCATAGGCCACTGTGTTTTAATTTCTCCATTTCACGGACAGAAAATAGAAAGAATATGCACGTAAGATTAGGCACAAATATATTTACGCCAACGGTTCAGATGATAAAAAAATCCTAATTTTTTTAGGCAGTCAGGGACAAAGCTGTGGATTACAAAATTGCCCCCTTTCTGAGTACGGCGGTTAATTATTTTGTTAAAATCAAATTACACAGTGATAGTTATAATGCATGATTACAGCACAGTTTCTATAGGCATTGCATATAGTACAAGTCACTACAGCGGTCTTGTTTCATTGTAGAATTTAAAACGTGTAACCTCTCAATTTGGCCACTGTAATCATAGTAATCGATATCACTCTAGTTGCCCTAAAATCTGAATAGTTTCTCATTGTAGGTTCCTGTTCGAATTTGAACATTTTCCACATGTAAGACGTGTTGTTACCGTAGCACTTTATGGTCAGCCATGCCATTCAGTAATTTGCACATATTTCACTAGATGAATTGGTCAAAAATGGTGTAGAGAACAAGATGGGTTCTGTATTAGGAAAGCTCCTGTTAGATGGTAGTTTTACTCTCATTGATTTACAGCTGCACTTTCCTGGACTTTGGCCTACTTCTAGCCCAGATTCGCTTCCATTGTTTTAGCACACTGAAGTTGAACCATTGCTAACAGCTATGAAGACAGGCATTCTGGGGGAACCTGACATTGAATTTCTAGACATAATGTCTTGTCTCTAGGCTATTTTTCAATGAAACTGAACGTATCGTATGGTCTGCCCCCACAAATTAGTGCTGCTGCATGTCAGACAGCCAATCTTTACCGCTAAACTCCTTGGTGTGGCAGGCCTCAGGGGAAAATGCCTGAAATTGGTCCAGAATGTGTTAACAATGAAATAAAGGTATGTGTGTGCTGCCTAACAGACTAAGGTTAATTGCTTATTTTAAAGGTGTAACAGCGATGATTTTGGAACATCCATATATGTGATTGTGTTCCAAGCCAAAATGAGTACGGACCCCAGTTGCACAATTGATTGTAGATATAGCCAAACAAAGGAAAAAAAAGTCTTTTGTTTCCTATTGATTATGATCTTTGGAATGAATTGGTCAAATTCAATGGGGGGATTTCGCAAAAATGTAGCTTTTTAATGGTGCACAGGAAAAGTAAAAAAATTTAATATGGACCAACTCTAGACTCATTTTGCTTGATCGCATCACTAATGTGTCATGAATATGTAGTATTTCCATATAGACAAGACCCATAATAGATTCTTACCTTGTATTGGGCTACAGAAATGCATTGAACGTGGAAAGCAAAGGGCAAGTTTGATTTGCTTAAGTTCAATATAAAAACATAGGCTGAAATTAGTATTTGCTCCTATAGTAAATTAGAAATTTCACAAATTTTTGTATCAAAAGATACGATAATATTCTCAGCTTAATCATTTTACATGGGGATATTTTGATAGAAAGTATACATACAGGACTGTCCCAATTAAAAAACTATACAATCAAACTAAAAATTATAAAAAATGATTAAACTGTGCATTTTTGCCAGATATTCTGACTTGATTGTTGAAAGATCCTATGCTAAATCCTCGTTTTATTCCATCCAATTTGATGGACCTAAGCGGAGTATATTGTAGTTGAAACCCAACGGATAAAATACCACTTTGGACAGTTTCACCTGAAGGTTCAAAAATAAAGGTATAAGGAGTGTAGCCACACATTGTGGGATTAAACCCTTTTCAACAAAAGAATATTGTATGGATCAGAGTGAATGTATTCTCATGCATTTGAACTAATCAATATATTATTTTCATGAAAGCGTCAGAAATTATTATGTTGTGGTGAAATGAGGGGCTTACTCTCAGGGGGACAATAATACTAATGAAATCATGGAAAATTTGGGGGAATTGAATGTGAAACTAATAACAGCCTACAAGTCTGTTGAGGGAAAATGTGGTGGACAGCGCTCTATGTGGTGAGTTTAGGACAATTTACCCTTACCCGTCCCCTATTCCCACTGCCTCCAAGATGCCAGGGAGGAATAAGGATGAAAGAGCAGTGTTCAAACAACGAGTAAGTAAAGAAAGGATGGTTGTTCAAAGGTATCAGGTTACGTTCAAACAAGGGTGTTTTATGGTTTTACCTTTTGCTGAAACCTGGCGTAAAGTTGAGAGACAACAAGACGTTTGGATTGAATTCACAATGCTTCACATGTATATTAGCGATTGCGACATTATAAAGTTATAAATCTGTATATCCAAGAAGCAGCACTTAATACCATTTATTTTACTTTTCAATAAAGAATGTCTTGAAGGTGATTTTCAATTGGCAACTTGTGGATATCAGGATAGCTGAAACTGGCCCAAACAGTTTTCAAATGTTTCAGATATTAGCCATAACTCCTGAACCTAGACCCCACTATTACACCAACTAAAATCATGAAAGCTGTAACACTCCTAAAAAGAAGCAGTAAAACTCCAGTTGAGATGACTCAAATTTTTGGCCAAAAAAATATCTTGATGTATAGTTATTTTGAGGACAGTCGTAGTGCAAAAATAAGAATTTCACATTTTTTAGCGAAACCTGTTGTGTGGAAATCTCTGTTGCACCTTTAATTGGACCATGAACCTCTCATTTCATTCATATTTTTATCTTATCATTTTGGACCGTTGTCATTTGGGACCTTTGTCATTTGGAATATTGCCATTTTTGGACTGTTGTCATTTTGGTGCATTTATTCATTTGGTCGATTGTCATTTTGGTTCCATCGGCATTTTGTCAATTGTTCATTTGGAACGCATTGTCATTTATTAGTTCATTGTTATTTTGGTCCATTGTCATTTTGGCATTGTCATTTTGTCCATTGTCATTTTGGTCCATTGTCATGTGAAGTTGATTTGTCTTTGGTTCTTTTTTTTATGGCAACCATCATTTGGTCCATTGTCATTTTGGGTCCATTGTCATTTTGGTCCATTATTGTGGACAAATACGCAATGAATGTTATTAGTTTATGTTTTTTTTTGGACCCATAAAAAATATGTGCAAGAATAAGTGTGAATTGATCACAATCATTGTCATTTTGTCCATTGTGCATTTGGTCCATTATCAATAAAAGAGGTGACAAATATGCAAGAATGTTAATTATTTATGCATAAAGTCACAAATCTCTTCGCTCGTGTCAGATGGTGCCCACAAACTGCTGGGCCTTCACAAGAGCTCGGCATTTTCCTCGATCCCAAGCCAAACATTAGCTTTTGCCATACTCCTTTCATTCCACTCCTTTATTCCATCTGTCCAAGCTGTCACAAATAAATAAAGGTACATAAGCTGATTAATCCAATCATTGTCTATTTTGGGACCATTGGCATTTTGGTCCATTGTCATTTTTGCGACCAGGTAATAATTAATAAAATAATAATAAATCTTTATTTCAACACGGTTAAAACATCAACAAATACATGGATCTTCCACATGTCCGTGTGGGTACATAAAATAAGCAAATAAGAATATTACAATATAACCCATTCACAAAAGATTTTGAAACAATAAAGACCGCCCCCACCCCCCCACTCCAGATGTGTATCCTATAGAAAATAAAATTAAATGCAAACATTTAATGTAAAAAGAATTTCCCAGTGTGAGTAAATAGATATAAATATATACAGAGAAAGGTTTTTTTTTTGTTCATATTTAAAAAAACTGAAAGCGCAAGTTAAACAACAGTACAAAAGAGATGACTAATCATGCATTGCACAATCACAATTCTAGAATTGCACACATACATACACGCACACAGGATAGAAACTTTGTATTACTCTCAGTTTGCTCATAAACTCCCTCACTCTCTCTCCGTTGCTCTTTCTATCTTCTCTCTCTCTACTGTCTCTCTCTCGAGTTCTGTCTCCTCTCTCTATGTCTATCTCTCGATCTATCTCTCTCACTCAGATTCTCTTTCTCTGGATCTCCGTGATCATGATTTAAAATCTATATTAAACTATGACATTGACTATTAAGGTTGTATGAACATAGCTAGAGATTAAATAAGGACGATGCAATATGATTATTAATACAAAGCCGCCGTTTCATCACTGTACAAATTAAGAACAAGTTGTGTAAAGGATTTCAAATCACGCATTTTTTACATTTCATTCAACAAATCCATAATTTAAGCACCCCTAACCAAAAATATTGCATCATGTATTAATATTTGGTTGGACACTTTGAAAGGAATTCCTATTTCTGTATGTAAGTGAGTTCCTTTTTCGTGAATCTATTACAGAGATAACTTGGGTCTTGTTTGTTCATAATTTTGTCATTTTGGACCATGTAATTTGGACCATTGTCATTTTGGCTCCATCGTCATTTGGTCCATTGTCATTTTGGACTCATTGTCATTTGAGTCCATGTCATTTGGGACCATTGTCATTTTGCGTCCCCACATTGTCATTGGCGTCCACATGGTATTTTGGTCCATTGTCATTTTGGCCATTATCATTTGGTACAATGCATTTTGGTCTATTATCATTTTGGTACATTTTCATTTTGGGCCATGCCATTTTGGTCCATTGTCATTTTGGTCCATTGTCATTTTGGTCCATTGTCATTTTGGCATTGTCATTTTGGTCCATTATCTTTTGGTCCATGTGCATTTTGGGCCATGTCATTTTGGGTTCCATGGTCATTTGCGTCCATTATTTCAGGACATATAAAAGAGGTGACAAATACGCAATGCATGTATTAGTTTATGCAGAGTTTCGTGCCCAATAAAAGTCACAAAACACATACAAGAATAAGTCTGGTATTAACTAACACTCTTGTACCCACTCCAATTCTGGTATTAAATTTCATGGATCGGTAGACAACCTACCGAGAACGTTGGAAGATTTATTGACTAACAGGTGCAAAAGAAAACCGCAACCTTGTTTTGAACTTGCCTGCATCGTATGTTCCCCATAGAAAACCCTGCTTTGACTTTCTGTCATGCACGACAGAAATACATACTAATATCCATCATCTTATACATTAAAGACGGCGTATTCGGCTTATTAACTTCAGGATAACTCTTAATACATGGTAAGATTCCAAATATTGTAAAAAACCTAGGTTCGGGAAAAATTGGGGGCGCGTCTTTCTGGGAAATCTCATGTCTCTTTAGAGAGCGTGTGTGGTCTAGCGGAAAAGGCAGGACTCATGATCAATAGACCGTGAAATCGTGATTCGAGGCCCCACTATCATGGTAAACGTGTTGTGTCCCGGAGGACAAGACACTAGTCTCAATGCCTCGTCACCCAAGCGAAATCTGGGTAGATGCTATGGGGAATATACAATGCTAACGGCTGATAGGCTTGGGCGCTTGCAAGGCAGGTCTTCGAGAGCCACTAATGAAGCGAAAATGATTGTGACATTTCTTAAGGCGGCGTAATAATAATGTCAACCGCGCTTTGAGCCTGTGGGATAAGGCAATATAAAAAAAAACTGGTTATTAATAATCACAAAAACATGGAAGGTGGTATTATTTTGCAATTCCGGGTTCAGAAACACATTGGAATCGGGTTCTGATGGTTGTGTCAAAATTTATTGAATAATTTTTAACCCTAGAAATTACATTTTCCCACAAAGAGCTGTACAGATTCTCTCAAGAAGGGTGAACCGTACCTGGGGGAGTACTACGAAATGTGACACTCTACTTCAGCGACATCGTAGACTTCAACGTCACTGTCGGCAGAAAGCGCTCCTATGCAAGTAGTCACATTAACTCAAGACTTATATTACGGCTTTGCTGCTGTGATAGAGAAGTTGAATGGTACAAGGTGAGGCTCATTTGAATAGAAATCAACTCTGATACTCTCTTTGTCTGTATTTAAGTGTAAAGCTGGTTTTATATTCCTAGAAACATGAGCTGGTTACATCAATCTCGAAGTAACCAAGTATAATGATCTGGTGCAGGGCACCAACATCAACATTAAATAGTGGACATGGATTAAAATGACACTTAGTCTCCAGGTAGAATGGATGAATATTTATATAAATATTGAATGGCTTGCGTCGATTACAAGAATATATTGCACAAGCTAAAAAATAATGAACGAGTCGAAGACGAGGGCAATATTTTCTAGCGAGTGCATATATTCTTGTATCATATGAAAAAAAGCCCTTCAATAGATTATTATTATTTAAAAATATTCAAGGCTGACTCAGAAACCCAAACCTTTACGTTGACAGTGTTTAGTCCAACGGCAAAGTCTTGATCAACATGATCAAAAACCCCAGTTAGATGGTTCCATTTCTAAAAAGTGCTTCTACAACACGACGAAGACATTTTTGAGTAAAAAAGCAATGAGTGTTTAGATGGTTTTTAGGTGGAAATGTTATGCTGATTCCAAATTTCTGGTCCCCAAGCTGAATTTTGAGAGGAAATGTGCCAATTAGCATAAATTCAAAATGGCCACCATTTATGTTTTTGGTACATAACTCAGATTTAAGGATTGGAATGACTTCATTCTTGTGTCCATACAACTGTTTGAAGGGTCAAGGATACAATTAGATATTAGTTATCACATTAGGTCAAATTAGGTCAACTTAGGTCAAATTATAAAAAATTGAAAGGCTGCCATTTTGAAATTTGTGGAATAATCAAGATTCAAGGCTTGGACTTCATTTTGTGTCTATACATATGTTTCGGTTCAAGGAAATTAAATAGATCATATTATGGTCATGCGTCATGAGTGGGTTTACAAATGAGGGTGGCGTTACATTTTCTCAAATTTTTTTAAACAGTTTTTATTGTATCATAAGAAACAAGTTAGGTATTCAGCTCATTTATATTTCATTTTAAAGGACTTTATTAGCTTTAAAATGGTGGGGGGGGGGGGGGGGGGGGGGGACTAGCAGTTCCAGTTGTGCTATTTTACTTTTTGAGGTGTCGTATTTTAGTATGCGAGGTCAGAGAAGGTGGTGCCTATGGATGAGGCATGTGTTAAAGTTTAGGATTTTGATATTTCGGGGTTTTGCATTTTTTTTTGGTTTTAATTTTTGAAACCCTGACAGGTATAAGATAATAACATCTCATTATTGTTTTTTTTGTTTTTTTGTGTTTTTGTTTTTTTTTTTTTTTTTTTTTTTTTAGGTTGTATTTATGTGCATCATTTTGACTCATACATCAGTTAAGCTATGAGTTTCTTTTGTTATTGAAGGTAATAAATTAGCCTGCCACAAATTGTTGTACTTTTTACATCAAAATTTCACGTTTCCACCACTATATGGTTACATTGTGGCCCTGTATATGAATTACAAGGTGCCTATTTGTCTTCCTTACATTTTAGCTTTACAAACAATATATAGTTTTATGGTATCTCAATAAAAAATTGATACTTACTCGCATTTCAGTGTGGAAAACGTAAATATTGGTAGTCAAGCATGTAACACAATTTTGCTCAACTTATGGCGCATGACCTTATCGCATTAGGTCATGTTGAAGTTTAATTTGCATACAAAGTCAAAATGGCCATATTTAAAATTTATGCAAATTAAGTGTCAATATATGGCTAATACCTTAACTGATATCGAGTTGTGTTCTCTGACCCTGAAAATGAAAACATACCTGCCCCCCCCCAAACCCCACCCTGCACCCTCCCCAAGACCCCACCCTGCCCCCTCCCCAACACCTTACGCTGCCCCCTCCATATGATTCACACACAAGAGTATGGTTTAGCAGTTTTGCAGTGCAGAGGAATTTCGCATATCTGATGTACCATTTTAGTGCGATTCAGCAATTACGCATATGAATTAGCTCATTTGCCAACGAAGCCGCATGTATCATGAAACTTTCAATAGCAAAGAAGGCGCACCATAATGGTATTTGTCGTGCAGTGAAGGAATTTTGCATATCCGATGTACCGTTCAAAATATAGCAATTCTGCGATTTGCATTATACATAGTTCATTTGCATATGTAACTGGTTGAAATATGCCCATTTACATCTAACAGGCCGAGAACTCTGTATCCCGCTACCTTCCACCACGTTACATCATTATCGCCTTACAGAAACTCCAGATAATTCACACAATACCTTGCTGGAAAGGGTTGATAATTTTGACGGTCACTATAGGCTAATTAATATTCATGAATATGCAAATAATGCGCCCAAAGCTACACATAATATCTGGACAACCTCACTCATCACCCTTACCAAGTATAGAAGTAAAATCGCTAGCGTTTAGCCAGCAGAGCATTTTAAAAAAGGTAACGAAATGTCTGAAAAATAGCAAATAAGTAATTTGAAAATACATGAATATGCCAATAAGAGCAGCCAAAAGCTACACCATAATATGCGGCACCTCACTATATCATCCTATCAAGTTTGAGTAAATCGGGTGCGTTAAGCCTACAGAGAATTTTAAAAAAGGTTAACCGAACATACGGACGGACATTCGGACATACATACGGACGTACGGACACACAGAATTTGGACTAGTATGTGCCTCCATGAACATTCGTCAGGCGACACAAAAATGCTTCGACTAGTTTCTTTTTGAGAAATGGAACATTCTAAGTACCAGTCATTGAACGATAGTGCTCATAATCGTCATGATGCCATCCAAACTCGGATGCAATACAATATTCAAAAAGAAATTGTATTGAATCCATGGATTTTACCAAAACTATAAAATACAAAAAATTCTTTGCACCACTCGGACGCCTGATCTGAATAAATAATTATTAATTCTTTCCCTGATGTTCCTTGTATACCTGGAGAAAATATAGTTAATAATTTTTCAATTCAGTGTGCAATATCGTAGATGAAGCGGAGTAAGTGGTCTTCCCATAAGGGGCATTTCTTCAACAATACAATTTTTGCCATTGTGTAACATGAGCTTATAGTGACAAAGAGTATTTAAATTGCAAGACTGGGGTGAGTTTTGTTCATTTAGGTACTTTTTGTCACTTATAAACCTCTGTTAAAAACATGTGCAAAATTTGTATTGGAAGAAACACATTTTGGGAAGGAAAACTATACCTCACTAGAAAAGCGATGAACACTATCAGACTACATGGTGCATTGAGTACGTGAGTTGCGAGCACCACTGTTCCTTCGAGAGGGACTGTCAAGTGTGATACTAGATATCTTCAGTAGATTACACGACGCAAGGTGGATGCAAACCAATTTGTGTCTTGGTGATTACCCCCCCATCGAGCCCTGCGCGTTTTGTGCGAGACACCACCTTAATGTTCTAGTTTCCCTAACGGCAGCACACCCATAGGCCCAACTATTGTCCTATAATGCTGTACGTTAACGGTCCTTCAGATGCCCTATAAAACAATATCATTCCTTTTTGTAGGTTAGCCTCGGCGGGGACAATAAGCTGGATCAAAAACGTTCCCCTTAAATATCTGTTAGACTGAACCCCTCTCTCACAACCAAAAACCCCTAAAACTCACTGAGCTGAGGTAGGAGGAAAAGCACTTAAGTCCAAAAAGATGTGATGACGTCCTTGTACGAACACACATGGCAGTGAAATCAGTGGCGGAGCCACCGAAACCCCGTATGGCGTGCCATCACTGCTCATGCAAAGCTTTAAACAATCGCGTCTATTTGAAAATTATTACGTCTCCGCACCTTACAATAGGCTCATTATGCAGTAGTACGCAATCACCAAGTATGAAAAGCGAACGCCAATAGGCAAAATTTACGATGATTGTATGATCGTTGACTCCGCCCAGCCTGTGTTAATATGAACAAAAAAGGCGTGCAGATTATTATGATCGAGGCACTTGAGAAGTCGGATCAAAATTCAGAAAAATTGCGTGACAATTGTGATTGTTTTTATGCTAGGTTCAGTTAGAACAACCTTTGAACTAATTAAGATATTTTTATTGTGCAGGTAAGTTAAAATTGGTGACACGTTGCTACTTCAAAGTTGTTGTTCGTAAAATTTGCATTTGGAAAACAACTTTTTTTATACTTTTTCTTGTTTTTCAAATTTATACCTAGATATTATAAATTTTCATTCTAGATGGTGTTCCTTAGGATTGCACAACATCTTGTCTTGCAACAACATCTTACTGGAATCAGTTGAGTGGTTCGTCTATTTTTTAACATATCAAATGGTTAAACGTCTATTGCCTGCTTGGCAACTGTAAGTGCAATGTGGCGAAGTATTAATTGAAAATGGTCAAAAGACGGCGCCGCTGCACTGTATGAACATCTGTAACAATTGCATGGGACTGGTGTGCTTAGGTACTAGTGTTGGTGGGCTAAAATGAGTATTAAAAGTCAGGTTTTTTTATGTATTAAGAATAGGAATTTGGTGCGGTCACATGATCATATTAAGGTGAATGAAATCAGGGCACAAGAAAATGGTAGGACTGGGGGAGCAATGCCCTAGAAAATCTTGAGAGAAAATGGGAGCAAATTAATTGGACAAGACTCGTAAAAGCAAGTTTAAAACGAAACCCAAATAATTTTACCATATTTATGCAATTGTCTCTTCTTGTGGTTGATGCCACAAATTATAGTCAGGATCAGAATTCGCTGTAGAAGTGCAGGAATAGGATTGTTACCCCAGCAATCGGTCCAACAAATCACAAGGCTTAGAGCACGGGGAATTCAAACCTTTCATTGTATAACATGTGTCCCGTGCCCTGTGATTTGTTTGGACTGATTGATGGGCGGGTAACGAATCTATTATTGTGGACACTTCTACAGCGGAATTAGGTGACCAATTATTTACCACGTTGTCAAGGTTTGTTAACAGCGCAGCAAAGGGGGACGGGAGTGGAGTGACTGTGTAAATGAGCAGCATGTTTGAACAGAATATGATTTAAAATGTTGTTATGAAACTTTTAAATCGGGTTTTCGACTCATAGACCACAATAATTTCACTTAAAAGGGCAACGAGAGAATTTCACCATCATCAGGTTGTCATAAAAAATGGAACAGTACTGATTTGTGCCATCGGTGTTCAAAGCTTTTCCATCAAAAAGTATCCCCATTGAAAGGATTAAGCTGCTAAATGTTTCTGTCGTACAAAAATATGAAATTTCAACTTTCGTAAGGAGAAAATACGAAATTCAGCCTAGGTGTATATGGAAATATAAGCAAATCAAAAACAATTTTTTTCTCTCTTTTAAGATCATTTCTGAAGCCAAATACAAAGTAAGAACAGGACCGAAATCTAATGTCGTGCGTAATCTATATAAAATTACATTATGACACACTATGTGGGTCTTCAAAAAATCTCTCGTTGCAACCATTAAGAAACATTTTTGTTTCAATAAGCTCTGACGTTCACAGATTGTTATTAACGGACAACATTTGTTTTGCACCGTAAAATTACGTCAGACGCGCATTGGTCGGATTATTCTGCATAGTGCATTGTCATAGCACTGGACCTTACATGCCCTCAAATTTTTGACTGTTTATATGTAATTAAGAAAAATCAGGGCTCCAGATGAAGAAGACCCTAATGGTCAAATGGAAGGACTATTGCCAGACTAGTCCGGCGAATATGTTGTTGAAATCTAGCTTAACGGACAAACTGATGCGGCGCTATTATATAGTCTATCTATCTATCACAATAGTAACGGTTATTCCGTAACGCTTATGTAGGATTAAAATCCAATCACCAGCCACATCCTCCCTCGCTAGTGTAGTGGATAGAGCAGCGATTTAATGCAGGTATACAGGTTCGAATCCAACATGGCCTTTTCAAATAAATGTATTTCATATTATTTTAGGTAAGAGAAATATTCTAAGTCCAGTTTGTCCGGTGGTGGTAGTTGGTAAAAGGCTTTCACAACAGTAATTCGCCAGACTAGTCCGTAGAATAGCGTTTGCTTTTCAAATATAAAAAAAGTTTGAAAAAAGTTACCGAGTTGTTCCAAAAAAAAATTGCCAAAAATAAGGGGTCATAGTTATTCATATACAGGAAGACTTGAAAATTAGACCTATATTGGCAGCACAACCCCTATATAGTAAGTTTTATTGACGTACGCGCAGGATTAACCCAAGATTAAGCTCACATGTAAAATCTACCCTATGAATAGCCAATTATTTCATAGTTTGTAGTCTATAGGTGGAGACATAGGTGACGGTAGATGCCTACATGGTGTCCAGTGGGGCTCCAAGACCGTAATGGCAAACAGCACGCTCCACAGATAGCCCGGGATTGTTAATTGGGACTGGTTTGGAAGTTGTCAAGACATTTCGCCATCAGACACATGCAGGACAGCCCAGTCAAATCAGAATGGTAGCCATTCTGGTAGGTTCATTTTAAAGGGAAAGAATCATTGACCAGAGGGTGTTTAAACCAATCCCATAATGCATTGCAATGTTCCTATACTCTACTGTACTTAACACATGCAGGCTTGTGCTTTAAAACAGTTGTTTAAGAAGTTTAGTAATCACGGCACATGATCATGAAAACATTCCTTAGTACTAGTCTTTTGTAAGTGAGGAAAAAGACAGGATTTTATGTGTAAGAATAGGATTTTTTTGGGGCGGGTCACATGAACCCATTGAGTGTGAAAATATTCTCAAAATGGTGCATGTGGGATGGACTTAGAAACATCCTCTGATCATTTACTGTGTTGTAAGATACTATTTAGCGGTATAATCAAAAATTTTCATTGATTTTGGTAGGTTTTTTTAAGTTGTGTAGCTCAAAGTTTCAATAAAATTTTCATAATTTGTTGGCCATGGATTATTTTGTTGATTTCTGATTCAAGATGCCCAATTAATGATACGTGTCTTAGAAGTGGATGAACTTTGTGAAGATCGAATAATCATATGTGACCCAATCCAACAAACCCCGGAACAAGTCGCAGTGACAACACCAACATTTTTGCACTAAAGGTAGTTGTCATACCAGTCATCACATAAGAATCAAGCAAATCAATCAGTAGGGTTCAGCACCTTATTTGTATGGCCTCGCTATTCAATTCACCGTGAACCAAAAAGTGGAAGACAATGTCCACATAGAGCTCAGGTCACTTAGACATTTTTTTTTTGCAACCCCCCAGTCTTTTGTCTACTTCAAGCATGAATGCTTAAAATGAATCATGTGAGATACAGCATTTTTGGCAAGACTTAAAATCCATCACTCGGCTAGTGGGATTAGTCTACACAAAGGCAACTAAAGTCATACTTGCTTTTGTTGGGTCGCTGAAGTGTCGGGTCGCCTTAGCGCCCCGACTATAGAACCCACTGCTCTCAAAAATGCGAAGGAGTCTATTTCTATATCTGAAGGTCATTTCATTAAATGTTTTCTTTATGAAAATGAAAATGATCATGACTAAGTAATTTGGCGTTAGTTTTAGTGTTGGTGTGTGTAATGCGATGCAATTCAGACAAAGAAATAACATCATTGCAGGTTTAAATGGTCTTAAAAAAAGGCATTTCTTTGATTTTAGTCTCTGCCAAGACTGGCTGGGGGAAATGGGGGGAGTGGTTATAACGTATGCCTGGATAGATATAACGGGTGAGTAACGAATAGGATAGTTATAAGTAAGAAAATGATCAGGGCCGAAGTAGAGTGAAACTACGGTGAGCAAGAGGTAGGCCTATATGACAAGGTGATGAAAGCAAAAAAATTGGGAAGGGATTATTATTAAGACGAACATTTAGGTAACATCTGTATTTGAATGACAGGAGGTGTAACCTACATTATATT
The DNA here is from genome assembly GCA_023653785.1 of Ophioderma brevispina. Classification (NCBI taxonomy): domain Eukaryota; kingdom Metazoa; phylum Echinodermata; class Ophiuroidea; order Amphilepidida; family Ophiodermatidae; genus Ophioderma; species Ophioderma brevispina. Next base: position 25,181 of record JAMKCH010008044.1, read on the forward strand.
TCAATTATAAACTTGGGGATTCTTATAAACACATTTTGCGCCAATTGGAGTTTTTTTCATTTTTCTATTGAAATGACAGGAGAGGATTCCGACATCAAATTAAAGCTTTAACTTGGGGATGCAAAGGAAAGTTAGTTTTTGGTTTTTACATATTTTCGCCCAATTGGGCCTTTTCTTTTTCTTTATTTGAATGACAGAAGGTGTTGTAACTACGTTACAGTATAGCTGTAACTGGGGATCAGTTTTAATACATTTGGCGCCCAATTAGGCGTTTTTCTATTTCTTTATTGAAAGATGGCAGAGTTTTACGTACATCCCACATTAAAGATTCGGTAACTTAGAAATGCAGTTTTACACTTTGCACCCAATTGGGTGTTTTTTAATTTTTCTATTTTTCTTTATTTAAATGACAGGAAGTGTAACCTACGTTAAATTAAAGCTTATACTTGGATTACTAAGTTTTAACACATTTGCGCCCAATTGGGCGGCACCTTTTCTATTTTCTTTATGAAATGACAGGAAGGTGTAACCTATGAAATAAAGCTTATAACTTGATTCAGTTTTAAAACACATTTTGCGTCCCAATGAGGCGATTTTTCGTATTTTCTATTTGAAATGACAGGGAAGGTGTAACCTATGTAAATTAAGAGCTTAGAACGGGGGGATTTACAGTTTTAACACACTTTTGCGCCCAATGGCGTTTTTATTTCTTTAGGTTTTGAAATGACAGGAGAGTTTTGTGTACATCAAATTAAAAGCTCGTTAAACTTAGGGATTGCGGTTTTTACATAGTTTGCACCCAATTGGCCGCCTTTTATTTCTTATTGAAATGACATGAAGGTGTTACCTACGTTAAATTAAAGCTTATAACTTGGGGGATTCAGTTTGAACACATTTTGCGCCCCATTAGGCGTTTTATATTTTTATTTGAACTGAACAGGAGAGTTTTACTTACCAAAATTTAAAGCTCGTAAATTAGGGATCAGTTTTTACCACATTTTGGCCCCAATAGGAATTTTTTCTATTTTTATTTGAAAAGACAGGAGAGTGTTACGTACATCAAATTAAAGCTTCGTATTATTAGAAGATGCCGTTTAGTTTTACACATTTTGCGCCCGATTGGGCGTTTTTTTTATTTTCTTTTTATTGAATATGACAGGGAATTTAGTCACATCAAATTTAAAGCTTTTTAACTTAGGGAATGCATTTTTACATATTTTGCCGCCCCCCCCCAATTAGGCCGCCTTTTGTGTTTTCTTTGTTTGACATGACAGGAAGGGGTAAACCTATGTAACATTAAAGCTTTTACAACTATGCGAGGTCAGGTCACTACAAGGTCAAAGGTCAACGGGAGATAAATTGTTGTAAACAAGGTGATTGGTTCTAATCAATGACTTATATAAGGTGGACAAGCGGATTCTCCACAAACGGCGTAACCAAAGTCAAGGTGCCCAAAAGATTAATATGAGCATACTCACTTCATACATGTTTTGGGCACCACCATATTTGTGTTTACGTATCATCGATTTTGGAAAGTCCTTATGCATAATTATGAGAACGCCGTAGTTTTACGTTTGTGTCCCCCCCCCCCATACTCGGCGAGTGAAAAACAACCATAAACTGATGCCACATGCTATCACGTCGGACTCACATATCTCTTTTCCTACGCAAATTTACAGGTCATCTGGGAGACTTTTGTGCATTAGGATGCAGATGCCTGGGTATCTTTTTATGATGCTGGTTTCTTCCATCGCTGGGTTTTCGCATACTTATTGCAGAAAAATCGGCCTATCAGACAATATGGAACACTGGGGAAATTCAACACTCTTCGATGTAGTAAATAATATTTTACTTACTCAAGGCAACACTGAACATAACGCGTGACGCACAGATGTGTAGGTGCGTGGTGGCTTGTGCAGTAAACAGCGACGCTCGCAGCTGGTTTCGCAACAACAAGGATGGCGCGCGAGGTGTGAGAGAAATCGGGTTACGCTGCTGGCCTATTCAATACAAGCATTTCCTCTTGGTTTAATATTCTAGCTCTATGGTTCTAATGCAATCTTATACTCATTATCAACCATCTACTTTAAATCATTTATATTTCTTTTTAAACATGTTTCTGTAATTAAATAAAGTGCAACTTTAAACTAGAAAACCATCTACTTCTACTCCTCTTAAAGCTTTTAAGTTGTTCTTATTTATTGTAAAATAATGCCTGGCGACCCGCACCAGTTTTTGTTTAAATACTTGTATTGTTAAAGATGAATGACTGGGGATTTTAGATATTTCTGACTGTCCTCGATCAAATGAGGAACAAATCACTGCGAGTGTTCCTGGGTTTGTAGGAGTTTGGGTCACATATGTTTTTGTATTGTCTCTACTTTGAAATTATTCAAAGTTCTGGCTCCTAAAATGTACGTCTGTGTCTTAAGTTACCTTCATGCACTCCATCTATAACAAAGGAGCCTGAAGTCAAAACCTCCAATTTATTCAGTTCGGCCCCTTTTTATATACTAAAACATTTTCAAATAAAACATAGGCTGAATTTCCTCCTATTTGCTTCAAAAGGAAATTAGGAATCTCACAATTTTTTTACCAAAGAAATCATTCTCAGCTTAAATCATAAATAGCACATTTTTTGAAGAGCGTTCCAATTTCTAAATTTTGGGGTAAAATTTTAGATTTTTACATGGTTGCATCGGTTACTGGCTAGTAAACAATATACCTGTGAATGGTTTAAAGCTCGAAAATTCTGTGTCGCCAAAGAAGTTTCAAATTTTGTAATATCGGAGATCTCCGATAATATTCAACGGCTGCTGGAAACGGCCTTACAATATGAAATAGCCGGTAAATAGTGCCATGTTCGTGTCAACAACGCTCCACCTTAGTTGTTTTATTTGGTTCAGGCAAGTCAAGTTAGAGGTAAACTTTTCGTCTTGAGTTGGTTAACTATTTCATCATGGATTGACATAACTAAGCATTTCCATTTCTCTTCCATCCCAGCTCTGCTGGCCGTTAATTACAATCGGAATCCCCAATTCTGATTACAAAATCGCTTAGTTTTATGAAAATACCATATTTTTTTAGCATATCCCTCGTTTCCAGGTGTAGTTTACTAAAGACAATTACCAACATAACTGCAAAAATATCAAATTTTTGAATTGGGGACGCTCTTCAAAAAATGTGCTCCTATTGCTTAATCCTATCAAAAGGGAATATTTTTGATTGAACGCTGTACATCGGTGCAAAACTCAGGTTTTTACACTTTTTTTATGGACAAAAAGGGGACCCTGTTTATGTGAAATCTCCTCGTTGTACCTATTAAAGATGCACATTTGTGGTTCCATGTTTAAAACCCAACTGTTTCTCTCTATTAAGTTTTTTTGTATATTGTTATTGTAATAATTCCATGTCATTTCTTAAAAGTTTTAATGTTTGGTATCTTTTTGTCATCCCTTTGTACTTTGGTTATGATTTGGCCGGACCATTTTGACATCAGTGCTTTTGGTCACTGAGGGGTTACCATGCCCAAAGGAAGTTTTTAAATAGATTTATTAACCTCATGAAGTATTCATAACATAATCATCTATTTCATTGGTCGTTCCCATTAACAAAGTGCTATTTTCCCAACAACAGCCAGCCATTAAACTAAATGTGTTCAGAAAATTTATGTGGCCTTTTTGTTAAAGCTGGCAACCATGTCAGATCAAACTGCTCATATGGTATAGTGTCTCATAAGAGGTGGTTGCCAAAAATACAAAATTTATATTTTTGGCCTTTTGGGCCAAAAAAAGATGATTTTTTGCCCAAAATATGATTTTTTGAGATTTTGATGTATTTGATATCTTCAAAAACGCTCTACTACAGAAACTTACCAACCACTTTTTAAGTATATTGAACTATATTTACGGTCTTAAAAACCAAAGATAATTAAAATAAGAAAATAAAAGCATTCCATAGCATGTAAGGTCATTTTTTCTTCAAAATAATGGTTTATTTGAACTTCTGATGCTCTACATGTTTAAAGTAAGCACAAAAGCTTCAAAAAACCACATTAACACAGTTCTCTGTTTGACCTAAGTGTGAATGCTTTTACTTTTTTATTTTTTGTATTTGTATGGTTTACTTTAAAGGGCCATCTAGGATATGTTACAATGATGGGCTGTATCAATCATCCGGATGAAACATTCAATAGTGATTTTGGCCCTAAAAATTGGATTTTTCTGATTTCAAACTGTAGTTAACTATAAGACATGTTGTTTTAGATGAAAATCAGTTTTTAATTACAATAAACTTTAAAGTAATATGGGCTATATTTCTACTCATAATTAAACAAATTAATGTAGTAAAAAACAAAGGAAATAACGCTTTCCAGAGAGCATTTAAGGTCTTTTCTCAACATACACGTATATTTGAACAAATGATTTACAAAAATGTTTAAGTAAGCAAAAAATCACAAAACTTTAAACTGTTTTGGACTGACCTAAATATAATGCTGTCACTTTTTTAATTAGAAATAAGGCTACATAGTTTTTCCCATGTCCGGAAACCCCATAATTGGACGCCTCAACAACATTAATTTTGTCTTTGCTTAATCCATTGCAGTCACTGACTCGTTTTCTCATTAATGATTCTATCCGTTTTTTTGATAAAAGGTCTTTAAACAAATACAATTATTCCAAGACTTATGTCTTTGTGTTCCAATTTCAGATGAGCTATATGACCCAAGAAGTTACCCACTGGAAAGTTCAACGACCCCTGACTGTGCACGCATTGGAGTGATTTAGAAACATTGACTTCTGGATCATTTTTTGGTATGCTCTTTCCACTTTCCACCGTTTTGACTCCAACGGGCGGAGAGCGAACATTGTGAGCCCCGTCCTGGGCGGCGCAGCGGTCCGGACAGGAGGGAGCGTCAGGCTTGAATGGTAAGTATACTGAGATTAAATGGCGATATGACTCTCCCCCGGGGAGAGGGAATCACACATCTCCTAGAACGTTCCCATTCAAGCCTAACTTATGCCACAGATTGCAACTGGTAGAGTCAACCCGGAAACCAGAGTGCTCGGGCCATGAAGGCCAAGCGTAGCTAATTGTGAATTAGGGTCTCGCCGGGAGGAAGTTGAACAAAAACAATAATAGAATAGTTGCACTTACCGACTTCAATGGGTAAAGTGCTACTGGGAGCTGTGGGCACTGGAATATGTGGAGGCTTGCTGTGATTACGAGGGAAGCTGATGATAGGATCTAGCTGCCGTCGAACCGGTGCGTACTAGGACATCTCGAAGATAAATTTGTTGGAATGTAGAAGGACAAGCCCATCCCACAGCGTCCCATGACATTCTTGTAATAGAACTCCCCGGTAGAAGGCCCACGCAGCCGCCTGAGATCTTACGTCGTGCGCTCCTATGTGCGTCCCCGTCAGAACGAACCCCCGTACTAACTAGGCCCTACTTTATGACTGCCACGATCCAGCTGGCTAATGTCGTCGTCTTGGAGCCGGGTGCGAAACGGCTTCGGAGTTTGTGAGGAAAAGCTGTCGTGAGCCCCCCTATAGGGCAGAGTCTTGCTGAGGTAAGGCTCTACTGGACACCAGGTCCTTCATCATCACTGGAACCGGAAGCTTGCGGAGATCTGGGAGGATGAACGGCTGTGAAGTGAAATCTGAAGATTGATTCTTGGCCAGGTAACCTGATCGGTGAAGAAGTCAGCCGCGTTCCCTGTGAAGGTGAGGTGATTCTCTCCTAATAGAGAGCAGCATGGATATCCGATACTCTCCTGACTGATGCTGCGGCGACAAGGACGAGAGTCTTCTTGGTGGTGCCCGCTAGAGACGCCTGGTTAAGAGGCTCTTGGAACACCTGCATCAGGAATTCCGCCACCTCCTTTAGAGTTGTTCGCAGAGGGTCCACTTGGTGACCCCTGCACCAGTTCCGGTACATGACCAGTCTGGAATTATCAGTCTTCATTTGTTGTATGTCTCCTTGCCTCTCCCGCCAGACGGTAAGCTTGAGTGAAAGGCCTGCTGCTCTGTATGACTGGATGAAATTGGCCCCCGGCGTCTTGATCAGGTCTTCCTCATGAAGAGTCAACGGGTTGGCGTACATCAGCGACAGGAGTCTTGGTAACCACGGTTGCCGAGGCCACTTCGGGCACACCAGAATCATGCGGCAGTTGCTTGTCCTGGTGAAACTGATAGGAAACTCGAGGAACCTAGGGCGAATCGGAGGGAAGGCGTAATCTGTGACTCCGTCCCACTCCATAGTCATGGCGTCATGGTGAAGGGCCGCTGGGTCCCCGGCTCACGAGCAGTATGCGGGAGCTGGGCGTTGAGGCGGAGTTTGCGAACAGGTCCATGTGGGGTGTTCCAGCCTGTTGCAAACTATTCCTTCATATCTGGGGTGTGAGGTGGAACTCCACCGAAGACCCCCGGACTCTCGTATGGCCCCGACCTTCCCGGATTCTTCCTCGATAGGGCATCTGCCAGGTTGTTGTCTTCCCGGGAAAAGGTGGAAAACGGCTGTCAGTGTGATCCGATGACGGAGACACCACTCCAGGATTTGTCTGTCCTGGTAGGCAAAGGGTGCGCCTCCTGGTTCCTCCCTTCTGTTTAAATGTGGGAGATGGGACCGACATGTTTTCCGCCTGGACTAGAACGTGACTAGAGTGGAGATCTGTCTTCAGCTCCGATGACTCCCACAGCTCCAACTTGTTGATGTGGTGCTTGGCCAGCTTCCTTTTCCAAGTCCCTGAGAGGCTAATGTCTCTACGTTGCTCCCCAGCCCCTCTTTGACCCGTCCGTCGTGAGAATGAAAAAGATGAGGATAGTTTTACAGTAACATAGTTTTATACAATGCATAAATAATGGATAACTTAACCAGAGACTTGTCAATAATAATTTGCTATATTGTGTGAACAAATAAGTTATCATGTAAAGCATGATACACTCAAATAATGTGTTTTTCATCATTTGTAGTGAAATCAGTATTCTTTGGCCAAGCTTTTTACAACAGTTAAGCTATACTTTACTGAACTCTTGATAATTGTAATCTGTATTTTATACTAGGCTGTTAAAGGATGCTATTTTATATTATACATAAAAAAGTAAAAGAGTAATTATATTAATTATGTTCAATCTTCGTCAAGGTCCTTGTTTCCCTGTCATTAAGTCAGCTGATTTTATTCAACTTAACATAATTTGGAGGTAGAATGTCTTAAAAGACACTAATACACCTTAATTTTCTTTGTTTTTTTTTCTACATTGATGTTAATTAATGACCCAAGGTGTCGTTCAAATTGTTTTTCAAACTGAATTTTTTAACTAAAGCTATGCTGAAGTTATCAAGTACATTTACGAGGGAAATTAGCAAACCAAATTTTTTCAGTTCAAAATCACAATTTTTGAAATAGTCCTTTGACTAAACCCATGAACTTTAACATAAACCCTAGACCTGCCCTTAAAGGAACACAGCTTTAATTTTCTAATTACAAGTGAGAGCATTGTATTTAGGTCATCAAAACTGTTTTAACATGTTTTAATGATTTTTTGTGCTTACTTAAACAATTTTCTAAATATTAGTTCAAATATACATTATGTTTGAGAAAATGACCGTAAATGCTTCTGAATGTTTTTATTTTCTTTGTTTTTTACTACTTAATTTGTTTAATTACTGATGAAATAGCCGGAGAACAAATACAGTGAAATCATAAAAGCCGAATTTTCGGACAAAATCACTATGTGAATGTTTTTCCGATGATATAGCAATCCTTGTAACATATCCTAGATTGCCCCCTTAAAGTTATCACTACTGTAATTTCTACTTAAAAGTAAAAGGATTCACACTTTAGGTCAAACCGAACTGTGTTAATGTGTTGTTGATGCTTTGTGCTTACTTTAAATATGTTATGTGCATCATAATTCAACTAACATATTTTGAGAAAAATGACCGTAAATCAGCTCGGAATGCTTTATTTCCTTTATTTTAATTTGTTATTTAAGATGTAAATATAGTGCCAATTAATTTCAAATTGGTAATTTTCTGTTAAAGCTGTTTGAAGATATCAAATACAGCAAAATCTCAAAAATCATATATATTTGCCAAAAATCAATCTTTTTTGGCCCAAACATGCCAAAAAAATAAATTTGTATTTTGTATATTTGTCAACAACTCTTATGAGAAACTATAACATAATGAGCAGTTGATCTGACATGATTTGCCAGCTTGTAACAAAAAAATGCAGGCAACGGCTCCCACCCCCTCCGCCCCCCTCTCCCTAGATCCTTCCGCGCCTGATTTCCCTACAAACCTTGTCCCCAGAGTCACAGTGAAGTGTAATAAAACCAATCCGACATGGGTTTATATCGGGGAAATATGGCATACTATCCCTTGGTAATGGCTAATGGGGCCTATCACCCCGAACCCAAGGAAGACTTTTATATAGAAGTCCCAATAATCAAATGAGGTATTGCCATGATTCCATCAAGTGCTTGCACCACATCATACAGCGCATGACAGAATCAATTGTAATACCTCATTTGCATCCCATTGGGATTTCTATATGAAACATGTACCGAAGTTCTCCAAAAGGTAGGGTTATAGGCCATATAGCCAGTACCTTGAGAACTAACAGTCATTACATAGTGTCCTGTGGCGCTTGCCGCCAGCGGTCAAACCACTCGGTGTAACGCCGCTGCAGGAATGAGTTAAGTATAGTCAAGCGGCGGCTATCGCTTGAACTACGTGATCAATCGAGTGTTGTGTAGTGTGTCAACTATAATCAAATGTCCGTTTACAGGCCCCAGTAGCAGCTGGTGTGGTAGGCCTAACCATGCCAAGATTTTGTCTGTTGGGACCGGTAAAACCGCATCACGCATGGAATCCAAGGACTCACGAAAAGATCCACGTCAGTAGTTCCACGGCAGCATTGCTTGAGGAATTGGGGGGATTTTGTGCTGGAAGGAAGAGACAGATGAAAATTAAGGTATGTGTGGCTAGGTTTCAAGCCCGGGGAGGCTGAAAAATGATGGGTCAATTCCAATCCTAAAGGGAACTGCTATTTTATTCTTAGGTCATTTTGACCCCATGAAGAGTAAGATAAGTACTTAATTTGTTTGATGCATTACTGATGAAATAAGGTGCAGGATAATTCAAGTTTGAGTTGGTAGCAGGTTTGGAGGTTCGAAACCAGGAAGTGGGAAGTTTCAAACCTAAGACAGCGATGTTCAGCTGCAAATTAACCCAGTGAAAGTAAAGATTTATATTGTGTGATGTTAAGGCTGCCTCCGACGATTTTGAAATAGATTTTTTTTGCATATTAATTAAAAATAATCCATCTAGAATTTTAAAGATAGTCACCTAAAAAACCTCAATTCCAACGGGTTGAGATGAATCAGAATTTTGTGTTTTGATGTATTAAACCGTTGTGCACAGTATACAGCACATAGGGCGCCATCCTCAGGAGATCTGAGGTAGCGTTTATAAGGGATAAGCAGCGAGAGAATTAAAAATGGAAATGCACTTTTGTAGATTATAAATCAAATAATATGGTGCAATTCCATATAACCATTGTAATGTAGGAACAAAAACCCCAAATAGTAAAAACATGTAGTAAACGTTTGTGACAGTTAACAGCACCATAGGGCGCCATCCTCAGGAATCTGAGTCGACTTTAAGGGATAAGAGCGAGAGCATTAAAAATGTGGAAATGCACTTTTTGTAGCTTATAAAATCAAAAAGATAGGGACATTCCATATCTACTTTACGGGTAGGAACAAAAACACAAATAGTGACATAAATTAAGTATTGAGAGATGACTGCAAAATCTACAGAAAAGCTGATTGTGGTGTTTTACACCAGTATAGAATAAACAAAGATCAATAATATTTGGGTTGAGGTCAAACTTACAGGTCATGGTGCACAAATATTACGGGTATAAATCTGTATATTCACACGGAAAGGCTTTTTTATCTACAATGCGGAATTGGAAGAAATGAGAATCAAGGTAATGTGATATAGGTGGCTATGCTGTTAATTTAGTCACTATGAAGCTATAAAATCTCAATTTCACGGGCACAGTTCATAGCTTTCATGCACCAGTGTATTGAGCAAATTCACATCTGGATTTTTAGCACGATTTATGATACCCAGAACTGCATGGTCCGCTGACTGTTAACATGTGTGCCCATCCAAGGCTTATGAACTAAGCCTTTGGTAGATTAGCATGTACCCTTACCATCTAGTGAGTCCACCTTAAAATTTCTTCACTCTTTGCAGTTAGGATTTGGGTTTGGTTGGATTTTTGTCCCCTAAAATGTATTTTTTTTTATTTACAGGGCAAAGGAGTGATGAATACGTTTTGGCTACTAGGCACTGAGGACAGCGTTGAGGGAAGAGGAAAGAAAAGGTACCCCACCATTGAATAACGTTCGGTAAGAAAATGTAAGTCAAGGGGGCTATTCTAATTTATTTCATACTCACCACTGGGGAAGACTTTACCTAAATCTCCCCCAGAGGGAGTGTGATTTCAATGTTACTTATTCCTAGGGGCTTTCTATTTGAAATTCCACACTCCATTTGTGCAAGACAAAAAAGGTGTGGACGTATCAAACAATTACCGAGAGACGCGAGTGGTGGTAGAGTTTCCCCCTTATGTCTGAGAATATGTGTAAGTGGTTAAAGGGAAGCATTATTTCAATCCGTTTGATGCAAGAGCTTAAAAACACAATTTTCTAACCTGTGAAATTAATATATTGGTCAATTAAATGGGGCACCTCCCAAACTAAACATCCTTTAGGCCCTAAGATTTCACAGGTTAAATGAGAAAAATAGTAGCTTTTTCAGATACTAAAATTATGACCACTTCTGGTAAAGATCGGGTTATGAGGGATAAGGCTATTAGGGATCAAACTGGCCCTTTAATTTTCCTGAATGAAAGAGTAAACATATTTTACCTTGGCAGGAATTAGATTAAAAGTGAAGAAATAAGTGGTATGAATTCTCATAAGTTATTTTGGCAACGAAAATTGTCAGAAAAGGAAGAAAAAAGCAGTGTTCGAAGATATGATTCGGATTCAATGTTGTTGTAATAAGTCTCTGCAGACAGCAAAGACCAAAAAATATCCGATAGTTCCTTATTAGGTTGGTTTCAGTCTTATTCACTTGGCAGAGTGTGTGTTACAATACCTGATTAATATTACATGCATTGATTTTTAGATTTTTCGATGTCTGGTCAGCAAAATCATGAGAGTGCCTTTAAGGTGGCAAAAGAGATTTCACAATCAGGGTGTCCATAAAAAATCGAAAGAAAAGTACCAATTTTTGCCCCCTAATGGAAAACCTTCTATCAAAATATCCCAGCTGACCGGATTAAAGCCGAGAAATGTTTTCTTTGTACAAAATTGTGAAATTTCTAATTTTGTATAGAGCAAATACAAAATATTATTAAAAAAAATATATTTGTATTGAAATATAAGCGAATCAAATCACCTCTTTTTCCTCTCTTTAAGACATTTCTGTAGCCAATACCATGTAAGAAATCTATTGAGTGTCAAATCAATATAAACTACTAATTTATGACACAATATTTGCGGTTCTCAAAATTGCTCGTTGCACCTTTAACTGGAAAGAAAAAAGTGTGGAATGAGTAGGACTAGTATCAGATTTTAATTGTGAGAAGAGAGGCAGCTGTGAAGCCTCACCAGAAATAAGAAGTAGAAAATAAGTTGTTGTTTTTTTTTAATATTAATCGTGATCCATATAAGATTATATACAACTTGAGAGAGAGAGAGCTTTTCATTCATATGAGATGGAGAGAAAAAAAGTCAAACATTTTGCACTATAAAAATCTCCACATAATTAACAAGGCAAGTGAGCAATCAATATTAGAGTGTGAATTAACGGGTGGTTGTGAATACCTCTCCAATATTATAAAATATGGGCAAAGCAATTGAGATTTAATTTTTATGAGAAAGAGAGATGATATTGGAAATTTTGTCAGTTTGGGTTGATCAAGTATGATGCTCAAAATGAGAAAACTGTATATTTTTGCGCAGGTTGAAACACAAACTTCCCGTGTAAAAGAATGCAGTGTTGAGTCCAAAGTAAAAGTTGTGTGAAAAGAGATAACTTTTAGAAAAATTGGTAGAATATTGTGTTGATTGAAGCTAAACGCAAACCTAAAGTCCATCCAGAGGGTATGTATTTCAATGTAGCTCAATACCCTATGGGCTATTCTATTTGATATCCATTACTACCCCTGTAGAATCGACATAACATAAATCCGTCAAGGGGAAGTGTGTATTCAATGTGTAAGTTATCCTATGGGCTATTCTATCTGATATCCATACTCCCACTGTAGAGACTACCTAAATTGCTGCAGAAGGGAGTGTGTATGTCCGAGGTAAGGTATCTATGGGGCTTTCTATTTGGAATCCATACTCCCTATGTAGAAGACTTTACCTAAATCTGCCACAGAGGGAGTGTTGTTTCAGTGTAAGTATCTATGGGCTATTTATGATATCATACTCCCCTGTAGAAGACACTACCTAAATCTTAAACAGAGGAGTGTGTATTCAATGTAAGTATCCTATGGGCGGAAACTGCCTGGTCTAACTAGTGCAGCTTTGTGATGAGTGGCTTATCTATACTCTGTAAACCTCGAAGTACAAAGTAATCAATAAACAATCAATCAATTAAATGATAAATCAATAACATAAATCGATCCCATTGGTGTTTATATTGTGTGTGTGTGATGCGTGATTCTATTACCTACGCGTAATCATTAAACTCCAAAGTCTCACAAGCAATGACTGGTATATGTCAACTTATAGACCTGTATTTTGGTGGGTATCAAAGTAAGAGATTGTTTGTTCGCATATCACACGTTATGAACGAATTTTTGATGCTTAAGAGTGTGTAAGCGCGTATGTTAGTAAGGCGCGATAATACTGCGCAGAGACTCAATAATTTACTTTGTACTTAGGAGTTTAAGAAGTATATTAATAATTCTTGAACCAAATGGCATCCTTTATAAAAGTACTATTCTCTGCTAACTTGGTTCTGCTTTGGATTGCAACACCACCCAATCAGTGATTGTAATGGGATAAGCATTGGTTTGCTAATCCAAAACATGAAAAACAAATAAAAAAGCCATAATTGTGGGCTATGTCGATTACTGGTATGATTGACTATACACAACCTAGAACCTAACGGTGGTTGCGTGAAAGCGTTGTATAAAAACAAAAGCAGTACAGTTCGAGGGAGGCAGAATCAGAAGGACGTTGACTCCGCGACTAAAAAAATGAGGAACCCCCCCCCCCCCCCCAAGAAAAGCCCCACGAATTCTTTAATTCTGATTTAATATGCTTTTGAGAAATGTGATGTTTGTTAATATTTTTCTAAGCAAATTATATTTCCTTATCAAATGTAAACATATGTTAAAGATCATATATGGTACTATAAGAAAAGTACATAAACCTTAGCAAACAAAGAACAATTTTGAATTATGCACAGCAGAATTAAAGAAAAATTCTTAATTTTAATATTTCTTAGTGCTGAGTTACGTCCTTATTTTCAACCCTCCAATTTTAGTGATACTAGGACTTTCTATGGTGCGTATAAACAAAATTCCATAAACAAGCTTTTTCCTGCGAATTGCAGATTTGAAGAACGATTATCGCGACTTGAACTGTACAGTTTGACCGCATGAATGATTATTGTTTATTCTGCCACTGGTGTGCACCACGATCAGCTGAGTCGCCATCCATGCATATCAATTTGCAGGAGACGGTTATATGACGAATTTCCCAAACACTTCATTTGGTGATTTTTTTCCCTTCATTGTAGTGCATGGAATTGTGCACACTTGTCCTATATTAAATTTCCACATTTTTATTATTCCCTCGCATTATCACTGCTTATCCCTTTAAAGGTGCGTGTTCCTTTTTTTTTTTTTTTTTTTTTAGGTTGTAATTTGGCTAAAATGTCAGATTTTCAGATTGGTTTGCGAAATTTAGCTTGGAGGATTGGGGGTCTAGGGGTGTTTTTTGGGGTAAGAAATTGGTTAAAATCGGCTCAAATAAGGGTTTTGCGAGATTGTTTTGTCTCAGTACCCTCATATGCTATACTACTCTGTTCTGATTTTGATTTCATCACCACCCAATCAGTGATTGTAATGGGATAAGCATTGGTTTGCTAATCCAAAACATTGAAAACAAATAAAAAATCCATATTTTGGTCTTGCGTTACTGGCATGATCTGCTAACACAACCTATAACCTAAAGGAGGTTGGCTTGAAATCGGTGTATTAAAAACAAAGCAGTACATTTTATCTGATACTAGACTTTCTATGGGTTCTATGGGTGCGTATAAACAAATTCCATCAAACAAACTTTTCCTGCGAATATTGCAGATTTTGAAGTGCGATATCGCGACTATGGCCTGTACAGTTTGACCATGCATACATGATTGATCGTTGTTTATTCTGCACTGGTGTGTACCACGATCAGCTGACCATGCATATCAATTTCCAGGAGACGGTATGACAAATTTCCCAAACACTTCATTTGGTGATTCTTTTCCCTTCATTATAGTGCATGGAATTGTGCACACTTGTCCTATATTAAATTTCCACATTTTTATTATTCCCTCGCATTATCACTGCTTATCCCTTTAAAGGTGCGTGTTCCGATTTTCTTTCCTGGAAGTACTATCGATTTTGACATCGGATGAAAGGCTATATCTCAAAATCCATTTATTCCCAAGATATAAACAGATGCCAGATTTCAGATTTTTATCTGAATTCAGATTTTTTTTATTCCCAAATTTCTGCAGTTTTATTTGTTTTCAGCCTGTTTTGGGTCATTTTATCCAAATATATGTGGTTTTTTGGATTTTTTTTGTAATACTCACTGGCAACTCTGCTGTATAAACAAAAAACACCATATTTATGGTTAACCATCAATATTAGCACAGTATCAATAGGGCTTTGCAATATGCATTATTGCTTCTACCATCAAAACCGCAAGATTGTTTCCCACGGTACTCAATGTACAAGTGCCAGGCTCTCATATCAAGTAGAGAACACAATAGACATAAATCGGAACAAACACGATTTCTTGATGGCAGCATAATAATAATTGTCAACCACGCTTTGAGCCTGTTTACAGGGATTAAGCGCTATATAAAAACTGGTTATTATTATCCCTTTAAATTATTTTCACCATTTTCTTTTGTTACAGTTCAACAGACACTATGATCAGTCAAGACAGCGTGCTCTCCCCATCAAACGTGGACAATTTCTCAATGACAAGCTCAATGGAGTGTACTGCACCCAAAGTGGAACAGTCAGTAGTTGCTAGTGATGCTTTAAAGGGAGAGATATCAAAAGCTGCCGAAGACAATGCAAAGAACGGTGATGTCAACATCGCAAAAAGCCAAGACGGCAACAGCGGACCTGTCGACCCTTCAAATGTAAGCAACATTAAAGTGAGGAGCATTTTGGATGGTAATGTGCGAAAGAGGATGGCCGCAATCGCAGAGGACAAGGTTAGCGAATCGAATCCTGCTGGAAATGAGAAGGAAAGAACTGAGCCCTCTAAAAAGGAGATGAGCCCGTCTCATGGAGCAGTCACGCATGAGCTGCAAAATTCGGAAGTGCCAACATCCAAAATCAGTGCCGATGCTCAGGCAAAACCACCTATGTCACCCCAAAAAGTTATAGTTAACGTTGAACCTCCCACAATGGAAATTTCCAGTTCTCCCAGCAAAAATGTCATGAACGAGATCCCTGTCTTGCCAAATGTAGTTGTATACAATGCCGGCGAGGAGCGTCCAGAGACGCCCTTCTCTTATACCGTAAAAGGCATGCCTAGTATTGAGCTAGAAGCATCAAACTCTTTGGTAGAAGTCTACGATGCATAAATCAAAGTGGAATATCATTGTGTAAATTTTGATATTGAAATATGTTTTGTTCTATACAATTTGTAGTCAGTATTATGTGCAATAAAAAACCAAATGTGATGAGCCAAAGGCATGATATGCATTTCTCCCTTTTCCCCATCCCTCCGCTCCCATTTCTCCATATTAGGATGAGAAT
>JAMKCH010008045.1:0-42343 GCA_023653785.1 Ophioderma brevispina
GGGGTGGCCAGAAAGAGCGAAGTGACGCTGAACACCCCGTCTCATTTTTAAGTTAGGCACCATACAACCTAACGGACTGAATTCTCAATTTGACTCTTTTTAATTTTTGCGATCTATATATAATATTTTCCTCGCTTGTAAACTAGCTTAAGCATATCATCATCATTTTGGTGCATCTAATTTGTTTAATCACCGTTCAGCGTTTTCTCACTTCCACTCGTCATACTGGCAGTTTTCACAACTTTGTGCCTTCTTTGTTATGTCTTCTCTCTCTTTTGCTTTTCATTTTCTCTTGTCAGTTGCTTTACCGTCACTTGTTGAAGGTTTAAACCCGAAAGTTGTGGTTTATACTATACTTTGCACTGTTATTTTACAAAACTTTGTTCAACTATACGACTTATATAGAATATATATATAATATATATTATTATTTCGCTAATAGTCGCGTTAGGGGGAATCATGTATAATCATTAGTTTATAATGAGCTCTTATAGTTATTTAAATTAATTAATATTCATATCCTTTGTATTCTAGAGCGATTACTCATTTGCAAATTATATTCATATCTTTTGACGGAATAAATCGCAATACAAAGGGAGGCGTTAAGGGGAAGGTGGAATATTTCCCCCTAACTCCGTAATGAGTGAATATCAAAATATCGCTTCCCCTAGCCAGGAGATGCGATATATATATAATATATATATATATATATTATATATATATATATATATATTATATATAATATATATAATAATCGTCGCTGGGCGGGAAAACTTCATATGTAACCCAGAGGTCAAATGCAAAACCTCATATGTAAAAAGTGGGCCTCATTGCTAAAACCTCATAATTTGCATTTTGGTCACATCGGTTCTAGCTGATTTCACTGCCAAATTGTATAAATCATTGGCACTTTAATTTCAGAATCTGGAGTAACTAATTACCTAAATATATTTGGAAGGACAACCTTTCTATTGCTGGCATTATCAAATTTTCAGTTGTGTGGTGTCTCTCGAATGTTACATTGAGGTTTGTCATTGTACCGTTTTACTCACATTGAGGTTTTGCTTTAAAGTCAAATGCCCATTAATGTTTAATCCCTCCTACGACGATTATATATATAATATATATATATATATATTATTATATATATATATATATATAGATATATATATATATAATATCGTCGGCTGCATCAAGCAACGTAAGTTCAGTTTGACTAATTTTGCAGGAAGGACATTTTTTGTGTTTCTAATGATTCTATAGGTGGTGTGTCCATAATTCTAGCAGGTATTACAATAGGCAAATGTATTTGTATGATATAAAGGAAATAATTTCTACTTGTACAAACGTAATTAAATATTTATTTACAAAAGAAGAGAATGTAAATAAATCAGTAATTTCTAGTTAGTGCAAGACCAACGTAGGTTGCCACTTACGTTGGTCTTGCACTGAAAAACAAATAATGCAAGACCAACGTAAGTGCCACTTACGTTGGTGTTGCACTGAAAAGGGGAAAATTGCTCAATGCACGACAACGTAGTGCCACTTACGTGGTCTTGCATTAACGGAAAAGCGTATTGCGCATACGTTATCTTCTTGTTCTAATTAAATTTTTATCACTTACATATATCTACACACAAGTTTAAACTATCGCGAATATCCTCCGCTTAACAGTAGGACACTTTTGTAGTGTTTGATCTTTATATCGAGCAGTGGACGTCGTTGCTTCATCATCACTGGGCAACTTTTCATCATCACCTGGTTAATTCATCATAATGTCCCTAGTCCTGCAAAATATCAGTCTTGTGCACACTTTTCACAAAATATGAAATTTCTTACAATTTGCTCTCAAATGATAGCTAGGCCATTGAAGACAGAGAATATTTTTACCCATAAAAATAACATCCCAAACAGTAGGGACATTGATATAAATAACTATCCAGGTAATTTGTAGCCACCTTTTAAGTTTTCCATAACTTAATCAACAAATGTGTTATATTTACAAGAATGTTTTTGACTCGTACTCACTGATATTAAACCACAAGGTTATAGACCGATCAAACAGTGTGCTCAGCATGGGAAACATGCATCGGCGGGCGTGTTCGTGTTAAACGCCATTTTCGTCGTCTGCTAAATTTTAACGTCCGCCGCGACGTTTAAATATAAAATCGTCTGTTACCGATAAGGAAGCTGATTGGTCTTAATCATTTCGGTGAGGGCTTTGTATTAAAACCTTACAACCATGCCAAATATGAATTTTGAAAAATCGTGAGTTTAAACTATTTTTTCAAATGTTGCAGTGTCTCTTTAAATGTGGAATATAGTGTAATACATATACTAGTGTATAAGCTTGGCTACGTCCACACCACAACGTGTGTTAATAGTGGTAAGGCCTTGGCCATTGGCTTCATATAAACGTGCATGTGTACATAATCATTCACATACTTTATGTAATCAATTTGTAAGACCTTGGCTGCTTACATATAACTTGGAGCGTGTGTACACAAACACTCCACCACTATGCGTAATCAGTATTAGGCCTGGCCAGTCACAAATGATTCTACATAGTACGGTGTAGCCATTAATGTAAACACGTGTAAATGATGGGCCTATAGCATGTGGCAGCCAGAAGCACAATATAATTAGTGTACACATTGTGTGTAAGTAGACCAAGGGGGGTGAAGCCCATTCAAACCAGTCGTCCTTGCTGGCGCTGACAATTTTGATATTGCACGGAATAATAATAGGTTTGGGTGCTTGTTTACCCATAGTGTCAATTCGATAACAAACAATCCGGCAAAATCTTGTTGGATGTGGTTGCTTTGGGTGGTTAAATTTTTGTCTACCCATGTCCACACGCAACGGATGAAATGACACGTCAGTGTCTTGATTTAAATAAACCGCCTCAATGAATACACCTTTTCACCTAAGCGCGCATTGCATTATGGGAAAAAAAGTATTGGGCACAATTGATCCAGGTGCACTATTATTAAAACCTGGCCACCTCTAACCCATCCATCAATTTGTTCCACTACCGATTAGTGTTTATCAAGCGGCACCGCACATATGTGGAAAGAACGGAGGCAGGCCTTGCTTTCTATTGTTGGTACTCTAGGGTTTCTTGTGGTCGGCAAAACATATGAGACGATGAATTTCTAAAGATGACGTAACGGCTTTACCTCTCCTATCGTACACCTGCACGAAGTCTCCGGCATGTTTTTTTCGATGATATTGTTCCAAATTCAGACCATTTTGAAGTTTTCGAAATATACATGTTGTTGTCTATGTCTTTGCTCTTTCATTTAATATCTTGCTTGTAAAAAGCGTGGAGAAATGGCTGAGATAGAACGCCCGAAAGACGCAACCCCCAAACAAAAGTTACAGTTTTGGGGATTTTGTAATTGCAGTGTAGCTTGACACGAACACTCTGGACCACCATCAATATTGCCAGTAGGCTTTTCTATCTCATTCCGTCGGCAAACATCTTTGCATAGAAATCATACATCGATTATTGCTTGTACCCATCACTGACCCATTGACCAATTCCAAAAACTGCAACTTTTGGTTTTGGGGGTTTTGCTTCGTTCGGGCACTCTATCTCTCACCAGTTTGCACGCTTTCTTAAAAGCGAGGTGTTAACTGAAAGAGCAAGACATAGGCAACAAAATGAATATTTCGAAAACTTTCAAAATGGTTTGGCACCATACTGATCGAAAACACAATGCCGAGATACTTTTTGTTTCAGGCGTATATAGAACCTCTTTGAATGAGACCATGGGCATATATGCACATACACAAAATTTTTAATGTGGGAATCACAACACGGCCCCCTTCCTGTTTTAACACAGTGTCCCCATTGTTTCTTAATTGCAAAAACAAAAAAAAAAATTCATGAAAGTTATAAACATATGGAAAATCAAAACATTTTGGCCATTATTACATTTAATATAACATGATTTGATGAATGGTTTCGACCCTCGCAGTCATTTTTTATACAATTTCACACCTATATATATTTCAATCCCTTTTGGTGTTACAACTATCATTTGAAAACCACAATACATGAGAAAAACCTTTCTTTATACCTTAAATTTCCATCGACGTCCCAGTTAAAATCTTGGATGATATGGATAGGGCCTAATAACCTACAAGATAACATAAAATGCATTAAGGCTGCCCTCTACTAAGATGCCTTAATATCATTATGTAAATCAAAAGAAAACATTTGAATTCAAAATGAATAGTATATTCCTTTGAATTAAATGTAAGAATATTTTCCATGATAAAAAGTGACAAATTTTGTAACCTTCGCAGGGAGGTCTGATTCTTCAAAAAATCAAAAGTTCTTGAACGAGAATTTGTTAATGTAGAGCTTTTGCAGGCCGGCCGCAGAGGTCTAGAAAGTTCTTTATTTTAACGTTGTCCCCGTAGCACGTCAATTGGATTTTAATATTATTAGATTTGCACTAAGGACTAAAAACCACCGTATCCGTTTGACTTCAAAAACGTTGTACAAAATGTACGGCAGTTCGTTAAATAACCTCTTGTTGATCATCCTTTCCAACAAGAAAATAATTTCCAAATTTGATCCAAATTGGAGCTAATATGTTGAGTAAAAATAGGGTATGAAGATTACCTTTCCAAAAAACTTTGAAAATGTTCACTTAGCGGAAAAAGTTTATCATGGCGGAGACCTCTATCATTGAACCATAATATTGGCTTTTCAAAATTATTAACAAATTAACATTGAACTTGGGGTAATACAGGCGAGGAACTAGCATTTTATAAACAATTCCTACTAAAGCGGACGCTACAATATACTATATTGTAACGGTAATGAATGTCGAGAAAATGGGACGTTGTTGTTTAACAGGACGGTCGATATGACTATTTACGGGGCGAATCTGGCTGCAAATCAACACTGAGCTGTGGTGTGAATGGGCGTTATGCACCATGCAAACCTCAGGACAATGGAGTCAATTTGTGCACAATCAGCGTGGTTTGCGATGCGTTGATGGTCCAGCTATATGTCGGAGCGAAATTTGTTTATATTTCCTTTCACTATTTTTTTATCAGAAATTTACTTTATCCTACACTGGCTGCCCCTTTATCGCATTTTAGCACCATTATCTATTAAGTTAGTAATACATCATGACTAGCTAATTAATGACATCACTTTGCGCTGAAAATTCAAAATTCGTGGAACTCGTGCTCGCTTGTATTTGCAGTCTGATAAATGTCTATCGTGATTTGTAGAAACTGGGTGCCAAAGATGAGGCTGTGGTGCGACTTCAGGCATACTGATCAATCTCGGATTGAACGAGCTTGCACGTAAGTTGCCTTGTGCATTAGTTCATTACCAGAAGATGTTGGCGGTATGCTGTTTGAAAGAAAAGTTGTCAGTAAAGCCATATTTTCACATTTTGAAGAGCGCCCCCCAATTTTCAAAAGTTGATATTTTTGCACAGTTACGTTGTTAATTGTCTAGGAACTATACCTGCAAAACGAGAATCTAAAAATGCGTCGTAATCAAAAAGCCCGATTTGTAATAAATTAGGATCCTAGATTGGACTTACGGGGCACTCTCGAATTGCCTGTCCGCCTCTAACAGGCGGTGAAGTGGGCTGGCGATGTGTGCGAATCCCTGTTTGAGAATATGAATAATATGACAAAGTCTAAACATGCCTCTAAACCAGTAATGTTCTTTTGGATATGGGCGATTCATGTACCGCTTCTTCTTCTGTGGGTCGGGGTCACTCCCTCCGGTGTAACTACATGGCCAAGAAAATCCTACGCTTTCTTGAAGCAAATCCACTTCACTCGTGTCAGCTTCAGACCCGCCTTGCCTAGACGATCAGTACTTCGGTCAACAGTACTGTACAAATATTATATAAATTTCCGAATTTATAAATTCGTCTAAAGACCCCTGGGTGCGGCCATTAGAGTTTTAGAACAGGAAGTCTGGAAGGTGACCTCTAGCACAGTAGGTGGTCCTCCTGTACATTGCAATGAGGGAAGTGGCCGGTGTGTGCCTGGGTGATCAAGGTTGTTGCATAGCAATTGTGTGCTTTTTTTCCAATTTGTTG
The DNA here is from genome assembly GCA_023653785.1 of Ophioderma brevispina. Classification (NCBI taxonomy): domain Eukaryota; kingdom Metazoa; phylum Echinodermata; class Ophiuroidea; order Amphilepidida; family Ophiodermatidae; genus Ophioderma; species Ophioderma brevispina. The sequence goes on from JAMKCH010008045.1 coordinate 6,087, forward strand.
ATAATTACAAGCATACCTCTCGATAACTTTTTCTACTCTGACGTCAAATATTTTTTTAATTTTAGTTCTTTACATTATATCAAAGGATGCGATTTGTCCACCGGTAGCGATTTTTGTATCCACATGTTTATATTAAAATTTTTGCTTTTTTTAATTTTTGGTTTTTTATAGTTTTTGTGTGTGTACTGTGTAGTGATGTATCATCCGGTTGTTTCTCACTGGGAGGTCCTGCAATGGCTGCGCCCATGGCCAAGTGTCGAATTTATAAATCGAATTTGTACACTTGTACTGTCCAGTCTTTGACGTGCTCTCAATGTCGTCATGTGAATTCAGCAAAGTCGTAACTGACTTTTTTGGCGAAAATTGAGGTTATTTGTATAATATTAAACAGTAGATCATTTACGCTACTTTGATATACTGTCAGTGACGTTTCAATTTATTGCAGAGTTATTCAGCTAAATAGGCCTATTTTGGTGTAGATACGACTTTGTTGCAACTCAAAATTGTATTTCGTTGAGGGCAACAAAGTCGTAACTGGTAGATCGACTTGTTGCACTACACGGGGAAACTTTAGTTATGTAGATACGCATTTTAATTTTTTGTGAAGCGATTGTTTTTTAAAATGTGTATAAATAAAAATCTCCCAAATAGTTTGTGGAAAGACAATTCCATTTTTACCAAATTTATGCTAATTTCGGCAGCAAAACCTTAAAAAACACCATCAAAAGTAGTAACGACCTTTTTTACTCATATTACGCACATTATTCATTAATTTACAAAAGGAAATGAATACACAAATTTATCATATATTTCAAGTATAAGCTCCATTAATTGCGAGTTTTAAGCTAAATAGGGCCTAATTAGGGTAGTTCCGACTTTGTTGCCCTCAAAATTGAATTTCCACGTAAAATCATTTGTTGTAGTTACGCCCATTTTAATTAAGCCATTACGTCTTAATTAGTCGACTAAGTGGGAAATGAAAATATTTATAAGAAACTTTGTATCGTGTGTAAGAATTATAGTCATCTTGAACAACGTCACAAAAGAATGACCAACAAATGCTTCTCCTGTAAAAATCATGAAAATGCAGTTACGACTTTGTTGTCCTCACATGACGATGTAGAACGGAATATATCCGATCAGCCAGTAAATAGATAAGTCTTCACTGTAGTCCTTTTCACGCATGGATTCCATTCATCTTTCAAAGGTGCTTGGTGCATTGTACAGACCGATTGGCATGGTGGACATATTCATCAAGCCACACGATTATAAAAGCCAGTTTTAGGCTCTGTCTTCTGGTCGTGCTTCAATTTGCCAGTAACCCGCCTGCAAATCAAGTACTGAATAGTTTTTTGCGCCGTGCAGACAATAACAATCAGCACGCGAGTGAAGGGGAAGCACAAACTGATGCTAACTGGACAGTTAATTCTTATTGTAATCAGCACAGCCCGAAGTGGTGCCGTCTTTTTTTTTTCGAACAAACACTAGCGGTGAAGCCCCTGGGTACTAGTTTGATTCCGTTACCATCCCTGCTTTTAACTGGCGTTCTATTATAGTTCTTCTTCTGCTTCGAATGCTTTGGGTGGTAATATTGTGTTTATAAATTTGGGTGCGTCCATGGTCTTCGGAAGATTTTTGCAAATGTATCAGCCCCACATTTGGTCGATTAGAGATTTAACAACTTGGGCTTTGGAATCTTCCAATGCTTTAACGGGACCTATCGTACAGCTCCTTAAGGTCTTCACAACCGTATTGCCTTGGTGATTTAATGTTTGTATTGAATTTTCTTGTTCTTTTTAAAGGATCTCGTGTTTGCGTGTCCTGATGTGATGGGTAGCCACACTTTGCGCAACCTGCCGTCTACGCCCAGTAATTCACAGCCTTGACGGAATAATGCACAGTGCTACTGTGGTTTTGTTATTGTTGTTTATGTATTTGAATATTGAAATTTTTGCTTGATATGGATGGGTGATGACTATCTGTCATCAGTTGAAGTGTATAACTATTACTCCTGTGATCGTGTTTTTTGTAGATGCATGTTTCTAGGCGGATTGTTGCCAATCACTTGGTTTACTTGTTTTGATAGATTGGTGGGTTATCTGGTTCATCAGTGTGTGATTGTATCTATTTATAATTGTTGTAATTTGAATTGATTTGAAATTGAAGTTTTTAATATTAGTCCGTTTTAGATATATATGTTTAAGGTTTGATCTTATGGCACGATATGAAAATTGAGTTGAGTTGTCGTTAATTGTAATACTCACTCACTAAACTTAACAATTAGTGCTCAAGCCAAAACTCAGATCACTGTGAGCTAGATCATCTGCGTAGCCAAGGTCTGTGAGATACTGACTTTTGGTGACGGTCCTAGAACGCTTGGGTTTGATGTTGAGTCCTTTGTCGTTCATGCTTTCAAGACTCTCTGTCTGAGGATGTAATCAACCCCGACTACAAAGAATAGGAGCACGATTATCTCCCCTTGGAGGATTCCAGTAGTTGTTAGGAACTCCCTTGTGGGCCCTCCATGGTCTGCAAAAGCTATATGGGTTACATACCTGATGGCAATTGGCCTTGACAGTCCATCTGGGAGCACCCTTAGTTTTGGCGAGAATATGCAGCATTACATCCTGTTTACACACTGTCAAAAGGCTTGGAAAATCTACAAACACAATTGAAGCTTTTCTCTTGGAAATTCTCAGCTCTTTCTATGATCCTGCTGATGGCAATTATCTGAGGTAGTGTTGAATCTGCCTTTGCGAAAACCGTTATGGTTCCGGCTGAGAATGGGATATATGTGAGGATTGATTCTGTGAGCAACATGGAGTTGTAAGATCTAGTGGTGCAGTGTGATTCCTCTGTGTTTTTGGGTTGTTGGAGGTCGCCTTTCTTTTGGTAGAGGAATTGAATGAGTTCAAAGCAGCTTGGTTTGTTACCATGTGGTATTTTACAAGCAAAATTCTAAAACAGTTTATCATGGAATAGTTGATGCTTCCAGACTACTGCGGAATGTTGTCCGGGACGCATGTGTGTCTTGGTGTTTGTTTCAGTTTCTTCAGGCGATCTGAAGCTCCTCTATAGTGAAGGTCCATCTGGATGGGAAGGATTTCTGCTATCTTGTGATAATGACGAAGTTTCATCAAAGTTAGTGTTATTGTGAACTGGCTTGCCAAGTAGAGAACTAAAGTGCTGAAACCATGTGTCAAGTCGCTCTTCGCTTCAGTTGTTTCACATCACCGTTGGATTCTTATAGGTGGGGTGGCCCTTCTTATCGGTCCAGCTCCTCACGGCCTCCCAAGGCAGCATCAAAATGCTTGTTTTCAAGATTAGGGCGTCAAGAGCTTCAGCCTTGGACATGCTCACAGCACCACATTGCAAGCAATCATCAAGTGCCGCCTTAGCAATCATCAAGGGTCTGCTTGGAACTTCTGGTGGATTGGTCGTCCGGTGCTTTCGTCTGCTGCAGACTTCATTTTTTCTCTGCTCGGTGACTTTGTCGTGTAGGCAAGGCAGTAGTCTTCTTCTTCTTATAGGTAGCAATCTCCAATGCCTGTTCTTTGTTGGCTGATTGAAGGACGCATAATACTGGCGCTGAGTTCTTATCTCAGCCATCACAAAGTGTTAAACCGTTTATTTACTACTAGAGTATATGCGCACAAAGCTTTTGTATCCCCCACTACTTCCTCCAGTCTATTGTTTTCATGGATTCTCTGGGAGGGGATTTACTCTGACTGATAACATTAATCTGGCTCCTGCAGAGACAATTCTTTTGATCATACATACAGCTCAAATGTTGTAGGCTCTTGAGTTCGGAAACTGCTGTTAATCCACTTTCTGCCAAATATCTTCTTTGTGACAAGTTTCTCTGTTTGGGGATGGGCGGGCCGGTGGTGTCCACAGCTACCTGCTTGACGCCTAACCCCCCCGCATGCCGCCGCGCGCAAGTGGGCTGTAGCCTGCTAAACTAACACGGGGCATCCTTATCTCATTCAGCACGGTAAGGTATTTAGCCGCTGACTTTTTATTTCAGTTTTTTGTAGACTTATGGACCATCTTTTTCACATTCATCATGCATAGCGGGTACAATTGAATATAATTATTAAAGAACAATTACAGATGTTTAATCTTAAAAAGGATTTTATTATGGGAATAACAGCCAATTTTTGGAAAAAAATAAAGATTGATGACGTCACGGCATTGATTGGTTTATTATTTTTGCTTCGGGGGACCATCAGTAAAAATAACGTACGTAACCCTACATTGGAAAAAAAACCGATTATCGTCATCGTACGTCGGGTTTTGAATCAGTAGGAAAGGTAAATTTTGTTAGCGTTTAGACATAATACACGGTGTCTTTTTGGAAAAATAATAGCACTTTGGGCAGAGAGGGTCATGTACAGACCGTGATTTAACATAGTCGGATTTATATATATCGGCCGCGGCGGTCAGCCCCCGAATAGCAAACTGATATCTTATACCTGGAAACCCCAAGTGACCCTTGTACCTGACACGTGGACACCAACTATTTCAGCTCTTTGACCGTTTATTCACTACAATACGGCAAGGCACCAAGCATTCTGTATCTCTGTTGTCACAGCATAATCCGATCAAGATGTGAGACTATACAACACGCGGGTTTCTTTCGCAGGAAGGGTAGGACACGATCTTCTCGATTTGGGCATTGGGGATTTCCAAACGTAATTTTGTGAAACTGCTACATGGCATTTACTATGGCAGTCTCGGTCCCAGTTATATTACAAAATCGTCTCTTAAACCTTTGTTCAAAAGATCTTAGTAATATCTATAAATAAGAAAAAATATGAAGTTCACATCAATCATGCTTCTGTTAAATTACCTTGCATAACTCAAAACTCCAGAACTTGTCCCCTGCAAAAGAATCTCTATCAAACATAATACCCTTGAACATCCGCGCCATGGCTACAGAGCTAAGCGCTCTGTAGCGATGCGCACCGATACCCTCTAATATCAAACCAGCTATTATAATAATTATAATACACCCCAAACCCATTGCACGCCTGATTTTGGAATTTGGTATTAGTGGCAACAGTTACATTGTTCCATGAATCCTTCATGTCCATCTCCATTTCTGTTAGAACTCTCATTGATGCAAGTGAACAGCGCGTCGTCAGCCCCAAGCTTAGCGTTGTAATCTCCAGATATGTACAGAAGATTATGGGATGGAACTGCACCGGTGGTCCAGTTGAAGTTCATGGTAAAAAGGAGAGACGTTTCTTCTTCTGGATAGTCATTGTGGGAGCTGTAACAGCAAATGACTGTTTGTTCGTCAGATTGCCCGTCAACCAAATATACTCTTGAATAACCATTAAAAGACCACACACGGTCCATGACAACATAAAATTGCATGCTATCATCCATATGTTTACTGTTTCAGTATTATTAATTAACTGCTTCCCAAGATATATATGTTACGCAAACAATCCCAGATTTAATTGTATGTTTATCCAGCAAAAATTTTGATTTTTTCACTCCCATTCGTGCCCAATGAACGGGCTCCTAGGGACCCAACATAATTACGCTAAATGAAGCCGGAGTATTCGCACAAGCCAGGTTCAGCGCTTGTTGTCGAATACTCACGGCCGTCACGTAAATCATCATAGGGAGAATGGTGATCAAGTTATGCAAGACGGTTATAGCAACAGATGTTCGTCGGATTCTGATCGGTTTTCCTCCTATATTTGCGATATCTCTGCATTCGCGGCCAAACAACGTCATGATTTTGGGATCTGAGGAGTAGGCTTATATGACTTATCAATCGGTATTTGCTAATCAGAAGCTCGTAGCCCTTCAATGCCCGCCGCTATCACACCATAGGCCCATTTAACCCTAAAAGAGCCGTGCTTTTTGAAACCCATCTCTTCGCCGGTGGGGGGGGATTCCGCCCCTAGTATCTCGAAAACGGATTGATGAACTACTAGTGGGGTACCAATGAATAGCTATGACCCTCCCCAGTCCCATTGATACCAAAAAAAGTACAAACAATACATTGTATGACGTCCTCAGTGACGTAAAACATATGTCATGCAAAATACAAAAAAAACTCTAAAAAAATCGCAAATTGAAGGTTTTTCGCCATTGTTTTTTCAAAAGCAAAGTTGTGTTTTTGGCCATGATGTGTGTCAAAGTATGCGCACAAATGCTCTTATACAAATAAATTAAATAAGATAAACAGTGTAACTGTATCCTTAGCACAAACAATGGATTTCTGCTGTTCAATGTAATACAATCGAAAAATAGCTTCACGACACGCACGGAGTGCGCGATTACGTAACAGCGCGTCACAACCGTAAGACGATTTGCTCAAAAATGGGTGAAAAAACCAAACAAATAGGTGAGATACGACAACAAATGTAGAGGGGCGGAATCCCCCCCAGGGACTTTAGGATTAAAGCCGAGCTTGAAATTGCAAACATCGATGTAATCTCCGTTGAAGCCTAAGCGCCTTTATTCCCGTTTGACTGGCGACATCCCTATGCATCTGTGTACAAAATATGAACAAATCTTCCATCGATCATGCACGCAAGCTACGGATACTGTATATCATGGGAAAACTGGTATTGCTTGAATTAGAGGGGAACATATAAAATATGTTAGCAGATATGACTAATAAAAAGTAGATTTTGTTATACATCTTCTATACATATATTCATACATTTTAAAGGTGCATAGAGAGAATTTACAATAAGCGTGCCCGAGTCAAGCTATCACACATGTAAAACTATCCCCACCTGAAATTGATTAAGCTGGTAGAAATGTTCTTTGGTACAAAAATTTTAAAAATTTCTAAAATTTTTAAAGGTAAATGAAATGGCCCTTATATGATCGGAGAATGGCCCTTATATGAATAATAAATATCAAAAGTCAGCTTTTTGCATCTCATTTAAACTTTGTATGACCAAATACAAAATTTTTTCCCTAAGTAAGAAATCACTTGTGTTCTAATCCACTATAGAATTTTAATATTATGATACAGTATTGGGATGCCTCAAAATCTGAAACTTTTAATAAGCAGGCCTGCCATTCCCAAACCCTCCCGACACCCATCACAAGTCCTACCCAACTCGCCTTTCTTTCCCAAATATCCTACCATCCCTAGCCTCTATATACCTACTATCCTTCCCACCCCTCCCGAGCCCAGATCCACCATTCCTCCTACCCGCCCTTCTTTCCCAACCATCCTAACCATCCTATCCATTCTTTCTATCCTAACCTCCTATCTATAATATCCTTTAGACGCAGCCCTCCCATCCTCCGATCCCCAGCCCACATTCCTACCCTACTTCCAGCCTTTCCGACGCACTACCATCCTATCCCATGCTTATAGTCTGAATTTTTTCGTGTCGTTCCAGTACACTTTTTAAAGAGGCGAATTCGTGCGAGAGGTTGCACGTTTAGAAAGGAAAATCGGGGAGCCAGAAACCCATTGTGAACATACGAAACATGTATTGTATGAACAAATATGCGTATTAATAGGAGAGCGTATACTTATTGATCGCCACATCCTCTTCAAGTTAAAATTAGTGATTGTCTGCGTGGTTAGAATAAAATTATACGGAGTAGTGGCAAAACCACCAGATGACATCATACAGGCAAAGTCATTGAAGTTAATTTAACACAGATCTGGCAGGACACATGGCAGGGCATCATGATGATTATCAAATTGCATTTACTGATTTAACCTCAAAAGCGATCATGAAATGTAAATATGTGTATATAAATTTATACCAAAGTTTTGAGGCTTTTATCTGCAGAAAGAACAATTGCGTTTAATAATGTATCTTCTCCCAACTACATGTTGGACTTTTAAGTATAACACATCCCCTCCAAGTGAAACCATACCCGTACAATATGCAGAACCCACACGAATAAGAAATCAAGATTTAGTCTATTTCAAGGACTAACGGGGAAAGGCGTTTTTACACGGATCGGATGGGAAGACCTGGATGGAGCCTCGGCTGATGGCCATATCTGTTCACATTTTTAAATCTAAATGACCGTTATTGGAATACCTTGTCTTGCAGAGGGGTTCATCCAATGCCGATGGATTGGAGGCCAACTGGGGGCTCCGGGAGGTGGGGAGGGGTGGGAAAGGAAGTATAGATAGGAGGTTATTCGGGATATTATAGAATGGGATAAAATGGTTGGGAAAGAAAGCGAGCATTCGACCTTCTTTCCCAACCATTTTATCCATTCTATCTACCCATAGAAAGTAGGGTAGGAATGGTGAATGTAGGCTCGGAAGGATTGAGAAAGATATTATTAGTCTTATTACTAATACCATGCTATGGATACTATTATTAGAAAATGGCTACTCTTCATTTGCATTTGTAGGTTCCTCTAACATCGTAGCATTACAAAAAATTTGCAGCAAAAACTTGCAGCCCGTCTCCTAAAGGTCCTTAGGGCGCACACCACTAAATTCTTCTCGCCGATGGAGTAACGCGTAAATCGATTGCATCCCTTTCCCCCGGAATCCCCTGCCAGCTGCATTGTATCGACTTAGACCTTGTTTTACCGGATCTAGGGCGCCGGAGTTACATTTGATTTGTGTTAATCTTCTGGTTGGCCTAATCATGTTTTCTGCAGAACACGGGATCACAACTAGTCTGGTGCCAACCAAAAAAACTCGGCGTATCGTCCCACACGATGTGTTTGATGGTTTCTATCTCTTCAAGACATACTGATTCATACTACAAGACCTACTACTTGAGCATTTTGAAAAATCCAAGATGACCGCCAAAATGGCCGACGACACATAAGAAAGGTCATATCCCTGGGCTACTATTAAAGGGCCGGTGTGAATAGCAGATATAGTCCGGCGGGGGCCACAGTCCGGGGCTCCATAGACGATACGGAATAAGCGTGAAACAATGTTGCGTAAAGAGTCAATGAATCGATTGCCTATTGTCACCATTGTTGCCGGATATGAGTACGCGGACAAGGATTACTTCTTACACCTGTCTTGGTGGCTTTGGTAGGCGTTGCGGGTCAAGGTGTAGTTCGTGTCATTATCGAAATATCAAAGCCCGTATTTACATTGAAATCCAAGATGGCCGCCAACTTGGCCGACACACTGACCACCCACAACATAACAAAAAGTTATATCTCAGCTTCTGTAGCATTCATGAGGGCCTGTTTTGTGGTTTTGAGGGCAAAGACAACCTTTGATATTTAAAACACTATCCCTGATCGTGCAGGCACATCATGGGCATCACACACCAGGGAGTTTAAGGATAAAGATAAGCATCACTGACCACCCGTCAGCAGACAAGTGTGGGCACATGAGCTGATCTCGGGTTGCCAGTTTCATTGATATACGGCCTCTTGGCGAGACACTTGGCTAGAAAATCTAGGGCAATCTGCGGTCAAAGTGCAATGTCTCGCTAATTTTAAGAAATAGTTGCAGTGGACTGGCCTAAAACAATGGGACCACCGAAGTGAATCTGGGTCAGAAGGGACCCAAAGTTCAGGCAGGTGTTATATCTGTTTATATGGACCATTAAAAAAAAAGTTGCTGAAAATGTCTAATCACAACATGGCCGCTGATCAACTACTATAAAAATTGATATCAGGAATAAGCTCTGTAGGACTTCGTTTACTGTGGCAATAAGTGAACATGGTCACTAGCTGTGTTCTACGGTAAATTTCAAACGACTCATCTGAGTGAAGGGGCTACGCTTTCCTCAGCAACCCAGTTTGGTCCATCTATTTTTGGCATTTACCTATTCTATTACACTCACAAAAAATAGTGCAAGCCGCTAGGCCAAAGAACCATCTGGATTTTGCTATGAACACAGAAGATCAGCTTCAACCCACAGGTGGAAAATCATTTTATGTACTTCGAATGCTGGTGGAACATCATGGATACTGTCACAGGCGTACATGGACTAGTTGGTTGTCTTTGAGCCATCCATATAGGGGCTGGATCCAGGAGGGGATGGGTTCTCATCAATGATGGGCCTTCCAAAATCATACGTCAAATGGTCGCTTGACATCCCTGTGAATGCTTCCGGTATTTGGTGCAAGACCTTTATCTTTGATGGGTTTTTTGCCCCTTCTGGCCAACCACGTATCAAATGTCACATGTGCCGCAACACATACAGTACTTTCTTCTGGTTTGCTTAAGCTTTTCAAGTTTAAACCTTTCAAAAGCATTTGGGTCATTCACTACCTTGCTTTGCCCAACCCCCCACATGTCATCTATGGTATCGCAACCAGCCAAAGCAAGAGCAGCAGCATTTGGACACTCTCCTCTCTCGCTATATGCTACTTGACAGTTGCTCCAATGTCTATCCATGGCTTATGCTGGGAGCTGGTCCCCTCCATCAAGAGATGACAATGAACAATGAATGTCAATTCAAAGACTGTCAGGACTTCGTCAATGGCTCCCTGATATACATCAATGGCAAATTTAGTCAAGCAGACGTTGTATCTTTATTCGCCCGCTACTATGATCACAGCAAATCAACAAACACAACCGACAACTGTGCATCCTGGCGGGAGTTTGCTTTACCGGGCGTCCATTGTGGTGTGGCGAGCATGCGAGAGCATGGCTGCCGGGTATCCGAGTAAGTACCCAATATCTGGACAGGGACCATTTGCTAACCGCCCCCTTGAAACCTTATCTAGGGATTTTGGAGGGTGTCGCCTTGTGGAGCAATAGGCTGTTTATCACCCAATTGACTTGTTTGGTATTGAATTTCCGCCTGGGGCCTGGTTGCTCGTTTGCTGAGTGGTAGTGTCTCGGCAGTTTGACCAGTGTCGGCCGATATGTGTTTTCCTTGCAGTGGCTGGTGCTGCCTCAGTGGATGCTGACCGACCATCTTTTGTCGCGCACTGCTGGCAGCAACATGCAGACAAGGACCCTAAGAATTCAGTAAAGCAGCCAGACATTGTATACACCTCTGGCTGAATCACATTTGAGAACCACTATTTTTGGACAGGCGATAATAAGCAGCATCATCAGGGGGTAGTACAAGAATGGTCGTGCTGGCTAACAAGCAAGCATGCGTCAACCACTCAGTCCAAATACCCTCTCCCATCAGCTGTTCGACATGTTAATGTTACTTGGAACAAAGTTGACCGGATTTAACCAACATCAAGAGCCTACCAGCCTCCATACCGACAACTTACCACAGACTTGTAGTGATAGGAACCAGCTTGATCCCAATAAAGACAACAAGGGGCTTGTGATATAGTGTAAGGATCTAAAAAAAAACAAATCATGGCTGATGCTATTATATCCCAAAAGTCACAATGTTGCTAATTAGGTGATCAGTTGCATCCAAAGTTTTAATCTTGTGATGACATGATGGTTCTCTTGTTATTGTACTTGTGCATTCCCAGTAAACTCCACTGTCCTAAGGTTGCAATTCTTGATTTGAGGGTTACTGCTCCCAGCCTCCATGATAGACATTGGGGCAAAAAGCATGCAGAGATAATGCCACAACTGCTCACAGATCATGTTTTGTCTGGTTGATATACCGAAGCACACATGGGGATAAGCTTTGAAAGGCTTTGAGTTGATAAAGTGGCACCTCAGGGGCGGCGCCGGGGGGGGGGGGCATGGGCCATTGGGGCAAAAATTCAGTGATTTGGGGGCCAAAATAGCGAGTGGGCCAACATGTGGTGAAAAAATTTCCAAATTTTTCATGTTTTGGCCTCCCCCCCCCCAGAATTTCACTTTTGCCCCCTCAAGATTTTCACTTTGCCCCCCAGAAAAAGAGGTCTGGAGCCGCCCCACGTTGGCCGTCTTGTTACCCAGATGGATGACGTCGTAAAGGACTACGGTATGTGTGGCATTGTGCTATGGACGCAAAGCCAAAGGGACGATGCCCCGATGTTGGATAGATATGTGATTGTAAAAGGGGGCAAAAAAGACAAGTACCATCATCATCAAAAAGGGGGGGGGATACCAAACTGCAGAGCATTACAGAAGAAGTCAAGCATGCCATTGCAAGTATATATTTGGAAGGCATCATTAAATGAGACGCCCCTCTTGAATCCATGCACCTATGGATGGCCCAAAGACTAACCAACAAGTCCCTTGCATCCATTATAGTGCAAATTGATGTTCTACCAGCGCTTCCAGAAGTACATGTACATCATTGTGGATGTACGGCTGATCCTCCCTGATCCGCACCAAAATGCAGAGGTTCTTCGGCCAAGATGGCTTGGGACTATTTTTTTTTTTGTGTAATATGATAGGTAAATTTCCGAAAAAAGATGGATGAACGGGCTGCTGAGGAAAGCCGTGGAAAGGTTGAAGAGGAAGCATAAGTGACAATGATTGGCGTTCATCATTAATTTGAGTATTCAGCCAGGATGTAAGGACATTTTAAATGAGGTTTAGTATTATTCACTTATCAAAGTTACATCACAAAAGTAACTTGAAACTCTGACCTTCACACCACCCGTGTGAGTCAATAAAAAACAACATTCAGAATAAAAAAATAATTAAATAGGTAAAGAATATTTGACTCAAAGGTTTGCTTTGGTATTAAAGAGGCGATACAGGCTTTCAGAAAACGTTGTATTTGGTGTCATTGGACTTTGGAGGAAGAAAAGTTATTTTTTTCTGAGAGGATTAAAAAAGTCCTTATTGGCCGATTGATCCAAAAAAGGATTTACATCGTTTACATAGAGTAAACATGGTCTTCAGCTTTTTGTTTTTTTTAGTTAAAACATTAACCCAAAGTATTGTTGAAACAATAGAAGGTGCAGAATAATTAAAGGGATTAGAAGCAATAATATCCCGCAGATAACAAAAGAAAAAATTGTGAGTAAAAAATGTTAAATTCCCAAATAAGTCAAGATAGCTGTTGTAAGACCCACAGTTTACTTTGGTCAGCAAGATTCAATGATTGAACCTACAACAAAACTTGGAGCCAAAGTGAAACTTTAGAAGGTTTTTCATTCCGCTTGAAAAAAACAAAAGTGGATAGTTCTTTTTAAGTTTTAATTCCATTTTTTTACAGACATCTCAGCTTTAGTCTTCTACGCAATTTCTGGGACACTTGCGACACTAAAGTATGACTTGTATTGTTGCAATATAATTACTTAGAGAGCTAAAACAAAAATTCTGCGAGTTTCGTATGTCATGAACTGAGAACATTGATAGAGTGATTTTCAATTTGCGGACTCTCTATGGTTGAAAAAGGTAATTAAATGGGTGAAAATGTTTTATTATTATAAAATTATGTTACACCAATTATGGTACAGACCATCAAGCGATGTGTTTCTGTTGCGAAGAAAGCGAACAATCTGAAATTTATGTGTAGTTGCCTTTGCTATACATGTTATGGATTACGTAGGTGTACGTCTCTCCGCAATTGATGGCTAAAAATCGGCCAAAAATAATTTAGGTCTCTCCGCAACATTGACATAGTCTGAACCCAAAGTCCGAAGGAGACACAAACAAAAATCTTCTGGTAGCATGTTACTTGTAAACACCAAAGCAAACCATTCAAGCCAAAAAATGGCGTTTAACTTTGAAAAAAAATCTTTCCTGAATGTGGTTTTATTGACTCACATGTATTTAAAGGTAAGGGAAATCGTTTCCTTGCTCCTTCAATCCACACACCGATGAGTCGGGTTTGACTTCACCGTGAGAACACAGGCTTTTGAACATGTACACTTATGACAAAAAGTACAAGTCCTAAAATGCATAAGAAAGTGCCTCTTCTTCATATTATATGTTATTCTAGTAGGAGGATCAATGTTCATGTGGATATATCGACTATTTCTGAACCGTTTTTTGTATTTCTAATAAACGGCAGTTTGTCATGCAAGCTAAGACGAACATATCTGCCCCACCAAAATCTACTCAAAACCACAAAAAATAAAAAGAATGGAATATTTGCACTATATTAGTATATAACTTTTGTATGTTGTAGTGAGAATTTTGGAAGGCAATCTTGGATTTCAATGTAAACAAAGGATTTCAGATTGTTAGATAATGAGGAAATTATTTTATTGACATGTAAAAACCTAGCCAAAGCCACCAAGACCATCTTATGGTACCCCAGGGAGCTAGATATGCTTTCTAGATGTCCCTGGTGGCCACTTTTTGGGTGGGGCGCCATCGTGGATATTTCAAAATGCTCAAGGGTGCTGCAGTGGCATCATGCAGCTCCTGAATCAGTAGGCTTGAAGAATGAAACCATCAAAAAAAAACATTGTTGTGGCCGATACTTCTTCCCGGTCTAACCAGAAATCTGGGTTTTTTGGGCACTAGACAAACTAAATTCTCCCTACTGATGATTTACGCGACGCGGTCGCCTTGAGTATTCGACACAAGCCAGTTTTTTTAACCATTAAAACGGAGTTTTTGTTTTTGTTTTTTGTTTTGGTATACAGACTTGTCTCAATAGAAACTGTTACAGTAAAATGATTGATTTTTTTTTTTTTGCCACAAAATAATTATACAAGTTGCTGGCCCTTGTGGATATAATAAATATACTGTATGAGATCACATCGCCAATAAGTGGCAAGATACATTGGTCAAATTCAATTCCATACAGTCATGTTGTCTCAGCTTACTCTAGGTTTCAGCTGAAGGTAGAACTATAAAAACATTCTCGTTGAAAGTAAACTGAAGCATTTGAACACCAACCATCCTTTCATTTATTGTTCTTTCAGCAATGGATTCATCTTTATGTTTCTCTTTTTGGTATCTGGAGTAGTGGGAATGGGGGAGGGGAATTAACACTTAAGTGCCCAAGCTAAAAAAAAGCTTCCTTTTTATTGCCCAAGGGGGGGGGGGGGGGGGGGTCCTATGGACCAACCAGATAACCACTTTTCCATGGGGTTTGATATGACACAACACAAGTAAATGGGGGGTCACGTAAAAACACACATACCCACAATAAAATTGAAATCCTAACTTTGCACCTATACCTTGGCCAATTGAAATTGTTCATCACATTCCGCTCCGAAAGGAGTGGGTCGCATTTTTCCATCCTCAGCAACCCCAAATAAAGGTTTTGAACCAAAATAATCATTATATCTACTCTGAATAACCAATTAAAATAATCATTGCAAAATATAGCCAAATTTATACCATCTTGTATTTTTCTCAGAAACTGCAAAATCACCTATTTTTCCCATAGACTTAACACAGTTAAGAGCACGTAATGAAAAACTTAAAAATTGATGCTATCAGCATATAAAAGCGTTATTTGAGTTTAAGTATATTAATTTTATTAATTGCCCTCTAAGGTATATATCTAAGCAAATAAATCCCAAGATTAATTACTAAATTTTGAATAGTAAAATATCTTGATTTTTTCACTTCCATTAGGCCAAGGGGGGGGGGGGTTCCTATGGACCCAACCTAATATTCTAATGAAGCCGTGGGCGGATCGATTGAATTTTTTTTAGTATCAGGAGAAGCGTATTCATAAATCAGAAATTAGCAAAAAAACCCTTTGAAAAATGATGCGTTAACGAGGAGAATCGCAAAAAAAAATCAAATGTTGGGTTACTATGGAACCCCCCCCACCCCTGGGTCACTTAAGTGGTTAATTGGGCCTCCCCTTAGGCATTGTCCGTACATTTGATCCCCAAACAGAGATGTCTGTCTGTCCCCTTAGTTTCAGTAGTACATTCCCCAAATTTACATGGACTGTCACAATCATGTCCGCTGAGAGGATGGTGTTCCCCTCATTTACCAACAACCACAATTTGGTAGCTTTACTGTTGAAAAATAATATATTGATTAGGTCAATGCGTGATAATTCAGTTCCTTACAATATCTCTTTGTTTGAAGAAAACCAGTTTAATCCCGTATAAGAATGCTGAACCACACCTTATACATTTAAATCTTGAACTTGAAGTTGAAACTGGCCCAAGTGGTACTTCATCCTTTGTGTTCAATTGACAACAATATTCCCCGTTAGGCAGCATCAACATGGAAAATGAAAAAAACGGGGGGGATTTTTTAAGACTGTAGGAATCTTGGGGATTTAAAAACTGGATTGAGGCTCAAATTCAGACGACAATTAGAAAAATATAGCCTTCATTTTGATATCAAAATTCGATACTACTTACGGGTAAATCACGTGGGGTACTAACGACGATCGCGACACACGTTAAATCGGGCGGGATTTAACTTTGTATCTCGATGTTCTCGTTCATTACGTTCGTCCCCCTGGAGTTTGGGACCTAATCGGAGAGGAGTCACATAGCTCTACCAGGAAAACGAAAGAATTAAATGCAAGGCCACACCGGAGATCTTGAGGACACTCCGGTCATTTAATCAATCACCCCGCCACCAAACATACAATATCAGTATGGAATGCGGCACTATATGTAATGTCAGGTCTTAACATTGGTCACAATAACAAGTCCCTGCGCCTCATGATTTTTTACCTCCGCAAGATTGGTACGGGGTCACTTATCAGATGAATCGAGTTTAAACATGTAGCAATGTTTAAAGTGATATTTTGGGGATGTTTACAAGAGTAGGATATCTGTGGGATTATCATGCTCTTGCCAAGGTTTAGTATAGCACAGTTGGTCTTGAGATTATAAAGTTTTTACTTTAATTTCTAAGGAGGATAATGGTATATAAATATGTTTTTTTTTTGTTCTTTTTTCTTTCTTTTCAGAGCAAATCCATTCTTGCTGGTCCGCTATGTTGGTCGAATACCGGTTTTCGGACAAGTTCTTTTACCAAAATATCAATTAAAATGGTATACATGTCGGAAGGTTGGCATATATGTAAATCAGCAATAAATCCCCGAGTGTATAGTCTATTAATCGTCGATACGCACAGAGTTTACATCAGTACATTTGTCCCATCTTTTATAATAAAATGGACAAAGGAGGGTTACAATGGCAAAACAGAAATGGGGAACAATACATTCAGTTTCTAAAATCTAAATATGTAATTAATCATAAAAGTATTGATGTGGGTAATGTTCGTTATATACCTGGCCTCTTACTTAAGCATGACACTAAAGGTTAAAGGTGCAACAAGAGATTTTGAGGGCACCCAAATATTGTGTCATAGTAGCAATTTCATATTAGATTAGACACTTAATAGATTAGTACCTGTATTGCCTACAGTAATATTTTAAAAGAGAAAATAATGGTGCATTTTGATTTTTACTACATGGCTCTGAATTTCGATATTTGCTCCTATACGATACTTTGAATTTTATGTACCAAAGGAAACATTTCTCAGCTTACATTTTGATGGAAAGCTTACATCAAAATCAGAATTTTTAAGGGATACCTGATATGCGAAATCTCTCGTGGCACCTTTAAAACACCCATAAATAAGAAAATCAAGAACATTGCAGATTGAAAATCTGGAATAAATAGCAATCGTCCAGGTTTCATGTTCTTAAGCTTTTCAAATTAGTTGCTACATAGGCCTAACACTCGTTGATCCAATGGATGATCGAAAAAATACCCAAAATAGACATAGACAGTTCTGCTAGAAGGGGACGATTTGTTTCAGTGTGGGAGGCAAATGGGTTGGTCTTTTGCTATAAACTGTTGGTCACAATAAATATATGTTTGAATTTATCTTAAATTTTATCTTTAGTTAACCTTGAGATATTGTGTGTAATTGATGTATGTCATTGTTGTTTAACTTATAATTTTACTATTGTTTTTGTATTGGTATATTAAAATGATACACTGTAAAAGTCTATCTTGCTCATGTTAGTAAAGAGTCACAGCTCTTAATGTTGAGTAAAATCTAAGTCAAAGTTGAGTAAACCTTAATCATTGTTGAACTAAATCTAGTCATGTTGGGTAAAATATACTCAGATTTTTTGGAGTGTATAATTGATCTTCTATGTGAGCGCATAGAGGCCTCTGCATTAGGGCTATATCAAGATGTTATTATTATTATACTGTGATATATTTACGATTATATTATTATATTATTGTTTATTATTATTGTGAGTATTATTTATTAGTATTGTGATTATATTATATATTATTATTATTATTTATATTATTATTATCATTATTATCAATAGCCGTTTTACATGTGGAACTCTCACAGAGGAAAAAATGCAATACTATCAAACTCAAAGTACAAAGTTAAACTCACCCAAATTAACCAGATTTTAAATATTACGCTGATAAGATTTTTTTTTAGTTACAATCACAAACCTTAAAGGGCACGAAATGCCCAATAGTGGAAAACGGCTTTTCCGTCTACCAACTTGTGTTCCATGACGGTTACACCTTTAGAAACAGGGCTTTATGCAAGCGTGATTGCAGTGAGCACGCCCATGCCCAGCTGCTGCCCATGAATGTGAACCGGAGATCGATCGAGTGGACATGAATTCATGCGGGTCACTTCCTTCGAACAAACACAGCTGGCCACTGGCGCGCTACTGCATTACAGCATCTTCCATCTGCATAAGCTCGTTTTCGAAAGGTCGTAAATTCAGATGAATTATTTAATAAGGTAGCCATTCACTATTTTCTATTTCATCTCTGACTCGATGTCCTTTTTTGCAATTGCTTTTAAATCTCACTCTAAAAATATAAGCCAAAACAAAATTAACACCGTGTACCTACAAAAGGAATCAGTACCCCCGACCTTTGGGATTACAGATTGAAAGCGCCTATAGAAACTAAAATTCAAGAATCCGAGCCTCAGTAGGTCGTTCTTTTGCTAACTTAGGGCCAATAATCACGATTTTATCACAATGTAAACCATCACTGGCCCCTATTTTTCATACAAGTCCCATTTTTAGCACTGTTGTATTGGAAATTGTTGTAGGTAAAACCCCTGTATTGGCTAAGCGTAACAATGATGCGATTTGTAAAGAAAATATGATTTTTAATGCTTTATTTTACCTAATACAAGTCGGGATCTGACTTTTTAAGGGCTAAAAATAGTCCGTAATGGCATCTTCAAGAAAGACCGTTTTAATGCTTTAAAACAGTGACATGAGGAGATTTTTTAGGATATGAATTTCTCCTCAAATTTCACTGGATCGGGTGTAGAACACCTACGTAAAGTTTGGAAGGTTATTTAATTTGACAAACAGTTGTAAAAGAAAACCGCAAACCTTGTTTTGAACTTGCCGCTATCGTATCGTTCGCTATAGGAAAAGGCGGCGGGCAGTGCTTTGTGACTATTCGGGGCTGGGGGGGGTCGTGGCCCGAAAAACCCAACACTACTAAATCATCATCTTATTACATAAAGACGGCGAGGGTGGTATTCGCATATTACTTCAGGTGTGATCTATAACATTAGTAAGCATTCCAAATATAATATAAAAAAAACCTATTCGAGAAAAAAATAAATAAGGAAAAGCGCTTCTTTCTGGAAATCTCCTCATGTCTCTTAAGTGTCTGTTTTCACAAAGAAAAGTGAATAGCGGGGGATGTTTGGGGTTATATGGCCTAACACCAGCAATTTTAAGAGACAAATTAAGGACATTTTGACTTTTGAAAAAAAAAAAATGACTGATATGGCATTAAACAATATACTTTCAAAACAGATCTATGGTAGCAAGTAGTGTAACCCAAAGTGTGATACACTAAAAAACTAGCACCTAATTATGTGTATATGGTTTATTTAGAATATCCCGAGAAAAGGTTATTTCTCAAAATTCCTAGTTGATTCATGGACAATGCGTTTTGGTGTTTATGAGCAATATTTGTATCCACGGAGGGTGCTCCATAGGCCACCGTGTTGAATCTTACGGACAGAAATATAAAATCGTAAATTTTTCTTCAAAAGTAAAAAATAAATTTGCACGCAAGGTTAGCCATATAGACACGTTAAAAAATTCCCTCCGTAAATTAAGAAACAGATTTTCCGTAAATTAAAAAAAAAAAAAATCTGTTTAGAAAACAAAACAAAAAAAACAAAAAATAAAAATTAGACTAAAAGTGTTAATTTAGGGAAATTTCAAAAATTTCTGGCAGCAATATTTCCGGGATTTTTTGTTGTGGTTCCGTAATTTTAAATTACGGAAAAATTCCTGTTAAAATACTATTTTTTTTTTTCCATAATATGAGACAATTTCTGTAAAATTACTGTCAAAGTTCCGGTAATTGACAGAAATTTCGTAACTTTACCCTAAACAATGACTGGAAATACTGCTGGCCAGAAATTTCCTGCCCCGTAAATTTATCGTACATTTTTTAACAGTGTACTATACCAAGGCTAACAGTTCAGATTCAAAACAATTCGCGCGCTTTTATATAGGTGGAGTCGGACGATGTTGTGGATCACGAATACCCCTTTCCCGGTACCCCTTTAATGCCCTTACAGCAGCGGTTATAACCTTACATACCGATGGACTTTGAAACTAAATCAATGTAACGAAACTAGACATTGATTCTCTTTGCATTGTTACGCCGACGTCCTCGTGGACGCCAACAACTAAAATACCATTTATACACAAAAAATGATCAATGTGGTGCACCATCCATGGCTGAATTATTAAATACGTCCATATTTCTTATAATTTTTGATAAATTGTTTGTTGTATTTGTCATGTCTAAAACATATTTACAATTCAATAATGATACACGCATATTAAGATTTTACGTCTTACTTTAAAAGTCCTACTCATAGTGACGATTGATGTCCAATTTAAAAGAAGCGTTGCAGTCCGTTGACATGTCCTCAGCACTGTAGACTCCAAATGGGGACAGCATGCAAGTCATAGGCAATCCACAGTAAATAGTTCAACGGGAACCTTCTTCAGTTAAGATCCTTTTCGGAGCAGTCCTAAGGATAGCTCTGTCCACAGTTCAGACGACAGTGTTTGTACCTCGACGACACTACTATTCCGCAGTACAATATTCCAAGTATTAACACCTAATGGTGTATGCTTTAAAGTCCACTTTTAGGACCACAACTGGCATCCCCTTTTGGTTTCCAAAACTGAAGCGCCTTTTATCTGGAAGTTAATTAGCAGAGAGTTCAGCTTTCAAGTTCCTGTTGGGTAAATCAAAAATATCAACACTGGTACCAATCTAACCCACCTTCTGATATAAATTGTTCACTTCACATCTCTCCTTATATTGTATTTCCACAACTGTTTTTCCCATCTAAAACGGCCATTAAAACACTACCATGCACAACATAACTACACTTTCCAATTGGATCTTCACATAAATGACATCTACATTGATCATCTTAATTATGTTCATTATGGGGACTATAACCAATTTTTTCCATTCTGTTTTGCAACACACCGGAGACGAAAAGCCCAGGCTTTTATAGTATTTATCTCAATTTATCTTATAAACAACATCTGGAAACCTCTCAATGTAGCACAACGGAATTACATTTTTGTTCACAAAAAGGGAGGATCCATATATCACAGTATCACATTACATTTGTCTTTTAAAAAAAATCATTTGGATCACAGTTGTCTGCTTGCTTTGCCATCTCCAAATATCGTTCATAAGATCAGGGCAAGATGAGGGGTGGGGTCCCAGTGTGGTTGACTTCCATCCTATAATACACTGTCTTAAAAACACTTGGATCCGTATACTACTACTATTTGCTTATGCATTGTATTGAAGGGGTTCCATGCAAAGTATTAAATTCTATGTTACATTCCCATTTTCCTAATCAATTTTGGAAGATTTTTTTTTTTTCTGCTTGGTCTATGTTCTAAGTTTCCTCAACAAAATAAATTAATGCATGTAACTCTTAAGTGACAAAGGGGGGTAGGTTTCCTATGGACCAACACAATTTTGTTTTCGCGCTTGCCGCTTACGCGTGGGATTTTTAGGCCTAATTTTTGTGTAATTGTCTGACTTTTACATGCGCCCTTCTTTCCATACCAAAATATTAAAATCGGCCAAGCCGTTATGAGTTAATTAGTGGGGGTCCCTGGACACTAACGGAAAGTCCAGCTAGAATATTTTTAAAAATCCAAGAAACAACGCGATTTTTTTTTTGCTGATACACATACCTTGTAGTTACCACAACCATTTCTTAATGGAGTACCTTTGAAGTGACTATTAGTAGCTGCGGAGTACCCACCCGAATGGGTACCACATCGCCGGCCGCAAAAGTGGGGTAACCATCCACTAGGTTACACACCAGTTAGCTTAACCACTATCACACCATCTGAGTACCTGCATGGGATACTCCCATCAAATGAGCTTTGATCTTTGTGTGATTATTTTAGTTAATTTTATTTTATCCATTATTTAACATTTTGGTCACATAGTATATGTTTTGAAACAAATGTCATTTAGTAGGGGTTTTTGGTGATGCTCAACTCCATTAGATGTTTTACTAATCTTGAAAAATGATCAGAAAGTCGGAAACCAACAAATGGAATGTTGTGGCGCCCTCTTGGCCTCATGTGCTGCCTCCAGGCCGCCGTAGGGGAGTACCTGTGAAGGTAACTCCCGTGAGTACTGCGGGTACTCCCCTACTGGTGGCTTACTGGGTACCTGTCTTCACCTAGCAGGCAACTGCAAGTACACTATGGTTGGGTACTGCTCATAAACTAGGGCTGCTATCCATCCAATGGTTTGTATACTTCACAAGTACTTAGTTGTAGGATTAACTGCATCATAGTGCATCAAGGGGGTACCCTTGGAGTAAGCTAGAGTACACATGGAGTAGCCTTTAAGCTCTGGTTACACCATGAGTAGGAATTCTTGCTGTGTAACCATTATTAGTAAATATTAAATACACTGGCCAACTAAATTAAAACCTTTTTTTTTTCCTGGTGACTTTTAGAGTTGATTTAGGAGTTGTTTTTTAACCTAATTTGGGATCGCTGTTTCCAAAATCGCATAAGTTTTTCCCCCTATCACTTCCAAGCTTTTTTCTATGTCTATGGTGAAACCTCACAGAACACTATAATAGAACATATATTTGTTCAATGAGCAAGGAGTGGGAGGAGCAAGGACTGAGTTATTTTTTTTACTTGTTTACAAAAATATATTACACATTAGTGGAATTTGATTATACCACCACTGCAGAAGTAACCCTTGTCATAGCATCTATTTTTGTAACCGGGGAGGGGGTTGTGCAATTCTCCATAAATTTTCCATACCGGAACCCCTTCTGAACTTGATTTTGGTATCAATGGATAGCTACGGGTCTCCTCTATCCTTGATACCAAAAAATTACCAACAGTTCCCGCAACTACTTGCTTCCATAACGGCATAATGCACGTGATTTCCATTTTGTGTGCAAAGTATAGCGTCGTTGGGCAGGAAAAACCTCATTTGTGCATTTTAACCTCTAAGAGCAAAACTTCATTGTGCATTTTTCCGTTAACACCTGACAAAAGACGACCCTGTTTGGCGATATTGTCGTTTTGGCAAAGTTCGCAAATACGTAAATCGATCTTACTTACTTCTCCTCTGAACATCACACCTCATCATTTCCACCACTTTATTTGTCCAAACTTGGACACTATAAGGTTTGGTTTGTCCATAGTAACCGAAGTTGCACATATGAGTTTTGCATTTGACCGTTCAAATTACATATGAGGAATTTTCCTGCGCAGCGACGATAGGAAATTAATTTTCTCTTAAAAAATCAAAACGAATCAATTTCTACTGTATTTTTGGCCAAATAACGAAGGAAACACACATTAAGCTCAATAACATGAAAACTTTTACTGATAAGAGAACTTTTTATGGTGACCCAGTTACACGTAAAGTAAGGGATGTTTCACCAACCCATCCCCAAGCCTCAACTTTAATGGCTTCCCTACCTCCAGGTTAAGTTGGTTGTCCGAAATTTTTGCTAGAAAAATGTACTCCAAATATGTTAAACTGACTACCTAAAGTAATTTTGCGACACATCACTTTTGTTTTTTTGGCATCTGGAGAAAAACTGAGGGGGGGGGTGGTTGCAACAGCAAATTTGTTCCATAAACATGCTAATGCAAGTCTTCTTGCCAAATTACGACTTAATCTGGTTGTGCCTTTATTATATTTATGATTATGATAGCAATATTTATGCATTCACCTGGTTTGATTTGATTGATTTTTCATGTGATTTAGTAACATTCTGGACTCGGTAATACACCCCTCTCACAGAGGTGGGGGTATACCATAGAGTGAAAATTTGACGTGTTATGCAAAAACTAATGCTATTTTTTGAAAGCAGCGACCCCCAAATACCTCAAACTCTGTTGGGCAGTGTAATTCACCCTTTATGTGCTGAAAACAAACAATTTCAATCCGTGGACATTGCTAAACCGTTACTGTAAAACTATATTGGGAAAATGACGTTATTTTGCAACCCCGTAAAAATACAGGATTCCCTAAAACTGCTGTTTTATGTATACATTGATGTAAGTTTTGGGTCTTCTAGAAGATATCAACATAACATACGTTTTTTAAAAATGTTTGATGTAAGCGAAGGGCTCATTTGAAATTTCCGTCTTTTTTCCAATTTTAGCGTGTTTTGAACAAACATGTTTTGCTCCTAATGTCCACCCGAAAAAGGACAATCATTTTTTTTATTACTGATTTGGGTTTGTCTTATGATCATTCACATGTGTATACATTTCGTGCCAAATTCTCTCGGGAAGTGGTTTCCATGGACCCCCCCCCCCCCGGCCACCAACGGGAGTGAAAACCCTTTTCACTTAAGTTTTTAAAATTGTTCTTGTGTTATAATGCTAACATTAACATTGGGAAAGACATTGTATTATTACCACCGGGTCAAAAAAATAAATGGTGTGTCCTTGTGAGTAGATGATAAGAAGAAGTTCAAGATTCGTACCAACTTTCTTGAATATGGAGGTCTTATTAGAAGTGTGTTAAAATTGCTATCAGGCAGTTGGGTCAAACAATTGAGTAACGCACAATGACAGTGCCTTACCACCGTTTTAATTGTGGATGATTTAAGGACAGAAAGGTTCCAGAAGAATTTATGATATTCTAATTTCATCAAAAAAGTGGGCAATAGAAAATAGTTGCCAAAGTGGCACACACTGCATGAATTTGGTTTGAAAGAAAAGAATGGTCCTTTAATCTTTAATATGTCCATTTAAATGTTCCATAAATACAAAGCTAAGATGTTTTAACTTCGTGTTAATACTCAATTTGGGTACAAATTATTTTGTTTTAAAGATTGCTAAATTTGAATTTGGTACCTTCTTAAAAGTGCAGAGGAAACATTTATATTTCCTGTACTTGAAATATCAGTTCAAATTCAATTTTGGGACTGAGTTATGGAATGGTTGACAAATAAAACTAATGTGAACCCTGGGTTTTGAATAAGAGCTATTTTCTATTTGGTAGAATGTAGGTGATAATATTATCAATTATTAAAAAAAAAAAACTTTTTATCCATTTTAAAAATGAAATGAGTAATAGACGGTACTTACCTGGACTCTTTAAATTATGTAAAGAATTATTACAAATTGGAAAAATGTAATTTATGGCAGAGAAAGTTAAATAAATAAAAGAATAATGGCAATCCAGTGATTTATTTTATTCCCGAGGGTTATGTTCCCCCATGTGTGACGTTGACCTGTCTGTGTGGCCTTTGACCTCCGGCATTGCCATTGCACTCAGTTAAGAGTACTTTTGACCAAATTTGTTCTAGGGCATTTCTCAAAAGTGACTATTGAATGACCTTTGACCTGCGGGGGCACTCCTACGCCTGATATTTCCCTCCACTGACACCCACCCACCGTTGCAACACCACCACATACGTCAAAGCACATCGAAACGCATAACGATATAGAGACAGGTAACTCCTTGTTTTTTTAGGGTTTCCATAATATGGATGTTCAAAGTCATTCAACCTATATTTATGAAAAATATGCAAATAATGCAATTAACAAATTACGTCAAAGAGTGTAAAACTAGTACTGCTACATAGATGTATTTACAGGATGATAAATGATGAAATATTGTGATTTTTGTTACAAAAAGATGCTTAAAAATCATGAAATCGCCTTTTTAAACATTACTTATGCAAATTAATCCATGCAAAAATCGTCAATATAAATAATTAGAAAACTGATTACATCAAGGAAGATATGCTGAAATTTTGAAGTCTATTTCTGACTAAGTATTAAAATTGTAACGAGTACTCAACACGATTGTGTCATATCATGTCATTAAGATAAAAAAAACATTATGTAAAGGATACATAACGTAGCTGAAGCATTGTGTTAGATAATGTGCGTCTGAGCGGAATTTGTGCACTTGGTCTCGATGCCGAAATAATCCGTCATGTATTACACTTAGCGTGGATCCTTCAAATATAAAGTAAATGGGTTAAAAATTAAGAAAAAAAAGCCCTACCCTAGAAAAATAAATAACAAAGTCCACAAATTAAAAACACCTGTCAATCAATGGCTTCTTACTCAAGCACCGTATCGATAATTCGTAATTTAGGATTAATTGTGTTTGTTGATGGGAGGTTCCATCCTTACGTCCCCATTTTAAAAGCATGGTGTTACAGGTTAATGAGGTCATTTGAGTTTACATGCATTTATTACGAATCACAGTACTCGGCATACACCCGCGGGGGGGGGGGGGGCATTTGCTATTCAAAGGTATATGATAATGAAAAAGAAAACGCGTAAAAGGGTGTCTTTTTTCAAATACAGGCGGTGTACGCGGCGTACATTGAGTAGGGTGTGAAAAACAGCACAAAAATGTGGAAAAACGGATATTTTTTTTCGCTACTTGAAATAGTGATGTACACGAGATCAACATCATCAAAAATATTGTAATTTGGAAGTAAAGAAACATGAGTTAAAGCCAGATAATAGGGTATATTATCAACACAATGCATTTATTTTACTTGTTTAAGGTAGCCAAAAACTGACAAAAGACTTGTTTGTTATGGTAGCAAAAACAGACAAACATGCATGTTTAGGGGGAGGTTTTTAGTCGGTGAAAATACGTGGTTAGGGTTGGCATTTCGGAAGTCCATGTTCACGCATCATATCCATATTTGAATACAACTGCACCCCCCAACCTCCCGGGGGGCATACACAAGAGGTGGAATGCCCGACAGCAAATATTGCCAGTTACGCTCTTCCAGTTAATAAACAGCTAGGGGATATGATAGTATCTGAAGTTGAGATTCTCCAAATTAAAGGTATTGGGTCCGATCTTTAGGCCTATTAATAGTGTGGTATTTATGACAGGATCTTGTACACACGCCGAATATGTGCTGTGGGTAGTTCGGTCAGACGTGCTTTTTTACATCGCTGCACAGCCGACAATTGGAAATTCAAAAATCAACTAATTGGTCAAATCCCCACAAAAATCGTAGGATAAATCCCAGCAAAACAAAAGTTTTAAAAGTTTGGTTAGTTCTAGATTCGTCTATTACGTCTTCGTCTCGTTTACGTTCGTTCGTGCAAGTCCAAAATCACAGTGGAAGATCGTTTAACCAGCTGATTTAGTTTCATTACCCCGGGATCAGGCCTGGGATGCCTATTGGAGGACTTGTAGACCTAACAGTCATCCATGATGTGGCCAACTGGTCCCGCGGCTTCTCCACAATCGCAGTTTGGTGAAAGTTTGGTGAAAGTTCCACTAATCTTGTGAAGGAAGTTCTTTTTGCGACCAACGCCAGTTCCGAGTCTGCGAGGTCGACCCACGCCTTCCCATCAAGGTCACAGCTCCGGGCTTGCTAGATGGCTGTCCACAAACTGTTTAGGTCAAAGTAGAGGATGACAATCGCTCACACCATCCGTCATTGAAACTAGGATTGATCGATAGGATACTGTGACTGCATGACATGGATGGGTGCAAAGTGATTCAGTGGAATTCTTGATCCTCAAAGGGTGTCGATGGGGGGACCAGGCAACCAGGTTCATCACACCTCTTGGCGAGCCCGATCGTCTGAAGGTCTCCTCCTAAGGTTTGCAGAAACTATGCCAGACAGATATTGGAAGATATTCTACAGCGTCGCCAAAAGGCACCACCAACAAGTCCCCTTGCATTCATAAGATACGACAGCAATCCTGCGTGAGGTACACTACGACTCCACACCGGTGCAGCGCATTCAGCAGTTGAGCAACGCCAGGGCAACATACATGCAAGGTATCCAAAGGCATTATTCAAGGCATGCAAGGTATCAAAAGCAGGCACCCATTCCAGCCTTGTGAGGAGGTTGACACGAGCCTGCGTCTTGGCAGCGAACGCCTTGGGCGATGATTTGAAAGTAAGGCTGCGGTCCCTTGTGCGCCAGGTACTTTGGTGTTGGGCCAGTGACAGTTTTCTCCATTATGAGTGATGGTAGTTTCCCTTGCGCATGATTTAAAGGTAGAAACACAGAGCTGACGGTCTGGGATTTGCTGAGTTTCAAGTGCCATGGTGGAAGAACCGGCTTACAGTGATCGGTCTCTCTGCAACACTGTTTCCAAGGACTCAAAAGCATCAGCAGCGATTCCAAGTGCCATGTCGTTGTATGAGTACTGCGAACAATATCCCTTTGGCATATATGAGACGTAGATGTTCAGAGTGGGTGCCAGGACAGAACCTGTGGGACACCATCCGAAGTTTGCGCCTTCTACTGCGTGCCCATTTGATGTCTCCAGGACGAAAGATCTGTCTTGGATGAGCAGCATAAGAACTTGACAGCTTGACATAAGGGCGGATTTGAGACTTGAGGTAGAAACCTCGATGCAAGGACTATCGTACGAAGCAGTTAGGTCTATGAGACTGACTCCAAACTTCTGGTTTTGGAAGGCTGTCTCGATGCCATTAACTAGTTTTGCTATCTGATCAGTTGGTGATTTACCTATTCGAAATCCAGCTGGGTGCGGGGTAAATTTGCCTCGACCGTCTCATGATCCTGCCGAGTATACAGTCGCTCAAGCAGCTTAGATGTGAGATAGTAGCAGATGGGTCTGCACTCTTGGGCTCATTTGCTGGTTCTTGGGCTTCAGGATTGCATGGACCTTGAAGTCTTCCAATCGGGAGGGGCCATAGTGGAACGTTCACATGCAAGTAGAGAGGAAGAGTGGAGCCATCGCACATCTTCGGGTGCCATTTCTTCAAGAATCTGTATGGATGTTGTCATGACAGGAGTTTCCCATTTGAGAACTTTAATTACTTCGGTGATCTCATCGTAGTTGAATGGTGAGACATGGGGGCTTTGACGGTGGAGAGGTTATAGAAGCTGTTTTATCTCTGCATTAACAGCACGAGGATGGGCTTTCGACTTTGGGAGGTGGGTCTTGCCACTTTCCATTGTGACAAGTTACTGAAGCGATGGAGTGTGCAGAGTTTGTCTTCGTCTTATAAGACATTGTAAAAACGTTTTAAAAACGTTTGGTGAGGTTCCATTCGTCCATTTACATTTCGTCTATAAGCCTGATAAATTACGTTTTTAAAACGTTTTGACTAGGTTCGGGAGTAGTCCACACGTCTCGTCTAATAAGAGCTTGTAAAATACGTTTATAAACGTGTTTGCTAGGTGCTGGATTCGTCTATTACGACTTCGTCTTATAAGACCTTTTAAAAAAACGTTTTTGGCAAGGTTTTCTGTCGTCGATTACATCTTCGTCTATAAGGACCTCGTAAATCCGTTCAGAACAACAATCAATTGGAATTGACTGTGGCTGTATGCCGATTCCCCGTAATTAGATTTTCACGTTACATTCATCAACTCCGTTTGGAGCTTCGCGGTTGGGAATATTACAAGACCTTCGCCAGCTAAGGGACATAACAACGCCAATAATGCAATGGCATAAAGCAACCCGCTGTTGCGTTGCCATATGGACTATGTTTGCAGATAGCATTTATGCAAAAATAAGTTTGACGCATCGTCCAATGGCGGTGGCCATGAGGTGTCACCAATTTGCTGAGGCACTGTTCAGGGGCTGGAATACGTTTTTAAAACGTGTTTGGCTACGTTCTGGATTAGCTTATTTCTTCTTCGTCTAATAAGACCTTGTAAAAACGTTTTTAAAAACGTTTTTCTATGTCTAAATTAAGTCTATTACATATTCATCTATCAATATATCAAGACCTGTAAATACGCTTTTAAAAACAATTTGGGGATATGTTATGGGTTAGGCTTAAATAGTCTTCGCCTATAAGAACCTTATAAAACGTGTAAAACGTTTTGGCTAGGTTCTAGATTCGTCTACATCTTTGTCTATAAGACCTTATAAAAAACGTTTTTAAAACGTCCCATGTCGCATTATAGGGTTAGGGTGAGGGGACTAACATATGTTTCGAATCATGATGACTCTACCAAAACCGTTAATAAAATGTCCTTAATAAACGTTTGAAAATACTCACAAAACCAACATATATATTAGAAAAACGAATCGGCAACATTCTTAACGGTTCTATTTTGTTTAGTTTAAGCCATGGCATTATTTTCAACGTGCGCATTTAATTTTGTCAGCACAGATGGTGTCTAAATTCAGTGGTAATGAAATGGGTCACTTAAGATGTCACTCACTTAAAAAAAGATGCAACCACTCTTCTGCGACACGGTCCCCCCCAAAACCTATAGAAAAAGAAATTAACCCGTTCAAAATGGTCATCGTCTAGCTGGTGTAGTTGTTAAGTGTTTGGTCTTCCATACTAAAGTCCCAGGTGTTCAATCCCAAAAAAGGTGCGTAATTTGTGTCTATTAATCAACTTGTGTAATATGGTATGAGTTGTAGATTCCTTGCTATATACAGCTTCGCATATCGACCAATTACCTTTTTTCTTTATTATTAGCGTTTAATTAGTAGTAGTCTAATGTTTTTTTGGAGTTCTCAGTAACGTTGTAGAAACGTTTTTAAATCGTCCTTACGTTTTAAGCACGGTTCCTTACCGTTGTAAGACTCCTTGACCCTCGTCTTACCCGGGGGGGGGGGGGGAAGGGGGTGGGGGGCGGTTACCACCCACCTATTGTAACTTCGCTCCGGTGCCGCATCAAATGCTAAAAACTTTCGTAAAAAGCTTCTAGTAATCTCGTTCTTTCATCTTTTCCGGTCATTTTATTTTGCGAAAAAAATGTGAAGGGTACACCTTCACCGGGTTTAAGGGTATGCCGTCAAAGTCGAAGGGTAGTGGTTGGTTGCCACCCAAAGATACATTTTATGGGCTTTTGAAAATATTATGCCCAGTATGGCTCAAAAATCTATGTTTATGTAAACCTAGCCAAATGCCTCATTTAGAGCTTAAAAACAAACCGCATGAAAAGCCGATATTCCGCGATTTTTACGCAAAATTGATTTCGCTATTGTTCGGTCGTAAAATGCCAATTTTGCCGACGCGGCGGATGATACGTCTTGTGGACGCCATACAGGTATGTTGGTACTTACTTGGTATCATGAAAGAGGAGGACCATACTATCCCTTGTATCTAAATCCTTAGCATCGGGTGCTTTATACCATTCTCGGGGGGGGGGGGGGGGGGGGTTAACACCCCCCCCCCCTTGGTAAATCTTGTTACAAAAAATGGCTTTGTACGAGGTTAAAAACGTTCATTGTTCATGTTACGTGCAGTAACTTTTCTTTAGGTTTTTATTTTATGTCTCACGTTTCTTTTGGAAGGTTTTTAAACACGTCTTTTACGTCCGTTAAAAACGTTTTTAAAAACATTTTTGAAACGTCGAATTACTTTTTTAAAACTCAAATAACCTCCACACAAAATTACGTTTTAAAACGTATTATCAAACGTCCAGAACTAAGTGATAATTTTTAAAAAAACGTTTTCAAACCAATTTGTTCCTGGTATAACATCGGGACCTATGGACATTGGTTGTTTGTCTTTTGGGTTTTTTTCTGTTACGCTTGGCAGATGTTTGAAGAAAACTTGAACTATTGGAAAAATCTTGAATGAAGGATGTTAACACCGTTTGACGATTATCGTCATGCAGTATTCACCGAAATGGCTGGGCGCGGGATTGATCTAGTCGCGGTGCTGTGTGTGCCCACCCAGGTTTCCTGTAGTAAATCAAGTATCCTTCAAGAATGGTGTCAATACTGTGATATTCTCTCTGTTTAATCGTCATATGGGGTGAACAACACGCCTGCAAAGGACGAAAATATGGAGCCCACCCATTTTGGTACCCGAGTGATTCAACAGGGGAGACAATTAGTTTTTATAGTCACACACACTGGCGTATTCTAAAAACTCCAGAGTTCTTATACAAGCATCCTGCAAATCGTTTGATATCAGTTAAACTGTGGCATTCTCACGGGGAAACAACAAACAAATGTTCCCATATTATATATTTGTAATATACCATTGTTCAAGGCAAATCCAGGACCACTCAACAAGGACAGACAATACAATTGTGCATTTCAGAGTTCATAGTGCAGACATTTCTGAAGGTGTCTCAATTCTCAATTCCATGTTACCATCTGGCCGCAAGCTTGCCTATGGGTCAAAGGTCGGATTTTGTGATTTTTGCGAAGGATGGGTTTTAACCATTGGGAATGCCTAAGTAGAGCACGGGAGTTTTTGAGGCATTTACAGAGAATAGACAGTAACTATGGAATGCTGTCATTGAACATGCAACTCCCCCCTCTCCATAGCTGTATTTAACTCAAGCACTACAAAACTAGACAGCACAATTAGTAGTAATGAGACATTGTATTGAATGAGAAACATAAAAGCGTCCTATAGACCCCAGTTAACAGCATGTTTGTAAAACGGTTTAGGGGCCTGGTTATCTGAGCTAGTTCGGCCTGGCTGTGACACACTGGCAAATTGTATGCTGTTTAGGATTTTTTAAATACTATGGGCCATAACGATTGCAGGCATGGATGGCAGTCAACAAAAAAAGTGGACGTGATGTTTACGCTGGTCTATAGCAACTTTCATCGCCCACAAGGAGAATGAAAGGGTCATTACCGGTAAAGTAAAACACAAGGAGTAAGTAGACCATACCATTACATCACACACACTTTTAAAAAAAAAAAAAAAAAAAAAAAAACCTAAACAACATAAAAGTAAAGAAGGGTCTCAACGACCACTTAACGTTTGGTATAAATTTTCCAAAGTTTGAAATTAAAAAATTGCGGAATTAGCAGTTTGCCCTGGAAACACATGATCCCAGACCTGTAGTGGGTACTGAGACCTGGCTTAAAGATTCGTATACATAGCAGTGATATTTTTCCAAGAAATGAGTTCGTCTCAGGAAATATTAGAAAAATCAGTGAAAAAGGGCCTATCGCATGGAGGGTCCTTATCGCACAAAGACAGATATTTTTGGTATCCGCATGTTGACCTCCAGGTTGACTGTGAAATAATATGGGCAAATTGCGATGGTAATTTGCAACCACATTATTGTTGGGCTTACTAAGACCACCTAGCTCTGACCTGGCGTATTTAAAGATCTGAGGGATTCGCCAATAAAATCAAAATATCACCCACCATAGCAATGTTGCTTGCAGGAGATTTAACATGGGTGGTAAAATTGGGAGTCGCAGTGTATACGCGCCTGTTTGCTCGAACCGGGGGATTTGTACGGAACATAGAAAGGTTGCAGACTTTTGTTTTGAACAGATCATTGAAAGACCCACACGTGGAGATAGAATTTTAGATCTTTTCAACCACAAAAATACCCACTGGTTTTAAAAAAAAGCTCCACTGTGCCAGGCATCAGTGACCATGATAGTATTCCAGCTGTTGAGATTGATTAGGTGTAAAGATCAAAACCAACCCCCAGTAATGTGTTTAATATCAGAAAGCAATATTGAGGGTTTACAGGCTGATGCCTTTGAAATCAGCATGATTTTGGCAAAGAGAGACCTATCTTCTGGTTAATAATGCACAATATTCTTTTTGGATTGATTTCAAAAATGGGGTTAGCATTTCCATTGAAATTATTCCCAATCTAAAAGCAAACAAACAAAAACATTTCCGTGTCTTTCCCGCCAGAAAAACGTATCAAAGAGTAAGCAAACGTCATCAAACGTAGCAAAGGGCTTATATAGGCAGTAATCGAACACACAGGAGGACTGAACCATTTTTACGGCCGTCCTAAAATGGTTAAAGAAAGAAACAAGGAAATCATATAGGGTATATTCTGTGAAATTTGGCAGATGTTAGCTATAAAACACTGAGTCTCAGAATGAACAGCATAGTATTTCTGCTCTTAAGGACGCGAACGTAGTTATTAAGCTTATTATGGAGTAGCTGCAGAAGGCCGATTATTAAGTACCATTCACTCACATTTTACTATTTGAAAATTTTGGAATATCCGCACTGAGTCTGAAGCGATGTCCATCTATGCCTAAATTGCTTTGTATGAAGACTGCATTATAAAACTTTATCAGAGATGATCCAAACAAAGCCTCATGCCAATGAGGTGTCACCCAAATATTTAAAAATCAAGAAATCAAATAGGCGGGGCACTTAAAGTATTATTTAGCACCTTTGACACTGGGCGTAAGTTCCAGCTGATTGGTTGCTTTCAAAATATCACCGCCTATTTATAAAAGGGCTATAGGAAAACCCAGG
Organism: Ophioderma brevispina; assembly: GCA_023653785.1. Taxonomy (NCBI): domain Eukaryota; kingdom Metazoa; phylum Echinodermata; class Ophiuroidea; order Amphilepidida; family Ophiodermatidae; genus Ophioderma; species Ophioderma brevispina. Next base: position 40,500 of record JAMKCH010008045.1, read on the forward strand.
GCAAAACTACCGTTCAGTAACATGCTTACATCTGTCTGTAGCAAAGTGTTCGAACATTTTAAAGTCGCAAGTAATGAAACATCTGGATAAGTATAACATCATATGTGAAAATCACATGGCTTTCGCAAAAACCATACCCCCCCCCCCCCTCATGCGCGGCGCACTAATGAAATACCATCCCATGAGATTGCGTCTCAAGTCGACCAAAGAAAACAGGTCGACGTGATCATAATGAATTTGCGAAAAGCTTTGATAAGTTGTTCTCCCAACCAAAGCTTTTACTGAAGTTAAATCGTTATGGGGATACGGTCAAAACCTTAAAATAGTGATATGACTATATTTTAAAGTATTTCAAAGTCGGGTTATTTTCCATATTGATAAAAAGAACAAAATACTTTTGTATCAAGAATAAAAAAATAAAAAATCCAGTGAACAGATCAAAAGTTTATACAGATTTTTTAAATATTTTCATTTCAAAGCTTTTCTCCTCCTGAAATTTTTAACCTATGGAAAATACTGTACAATCATGGCACCGGGAACTGAAATTTAATAAAATTCAAAAATGGGAGGTGATCTGTTTTGAGTTTTTACATAAAAACTTGGTAGAAATATGAAAAAAATATAGACAATGTACCATGTGTGAAGATTTAAAAACGACCTTCCAAGAAAGTTCCTAAATAATGAAAAAATTAGCAAAAATTGGGCAAAATTGATTAAAATGGAAAAATCGCGTGAGGAAATTTATCGAATGAGTTTGGACCTTGATTCAAGTCGTCAAGCAGGTCTTCCATATACTATCGTCAGTGAAATGACGAGATGCAAAGTAAATTGGAAATTGGGCAAAATTGGATGTCAAAATCACCAGTCGCCATTTACCTGAAACGTCCTGGAACCCACAAAATCAGCTGCTCTTTTATGGTGCCATTGACTCAGGTTTGCGTGATTTCTTCAGTTTTAACGCAACTGTGGCGAACTTAATGTATTCCCCAATCATTACCAATTGGAGCAGGTTTTATAACTAATCCTTTTGCTTTTTTTTAAAACCTGAAATCAGATTGAAAAAATGATTTGTGTTTTTTGTTTTCTTCCCCCTTTTTTTAACAACCTTTTCACATTGATTGTTGGTTATTTCAGGAAAAAAGTTGACTATATGTGACATCCGATTTAAAATGGACCGACATTTCTGACAAAGCGCAAACAACGTGTTGTTGTTTTGACGGTAATTTTTTTCATGTGGTGGATGTGTATTAGTTGTCGCACAGGGCACAGTCACAGGACCCACAGACTTTATCGTCTTTAGAATGATCCTGCCGATCATATTAAATCAAGCTCAAAATTATTCCGCTGACGACTATATCTATATAGGAGTCATAGCCGGTCCTGAATGAGCTTTGCATATTACATAATGACCTAGATAGCTGACAGCTTGGCAATGGTAGATGGCAGAGATGTTAAATGCAATAGAACTGTTTTTTGTTTTAAGAAGAACTCATTCAAGAAATCTCCCTATCATATATATTATACATTACATAATACTATATTGGCCGACAAACGAATACCCATACTTAGGTATTACAATTACATCAAACCTGACTTGGAATTCACATAGTCACAAAATAATATCTAAAGGCAAAAAACCTGGGGTTTGTTCCGGCGAAATCCTTTACTCATAGTCAACAGATTTGTTAAATCTAGCGTATCAAACCTAGTCCGCCCCTGTATGGTATTCATATGGGACCCACACCTAAAGAACTCATCAGAAGTTGGAAGCGTACAAAACAGAAGTTGCCACTTGTCATGGGGTTATGGAGGTACATGTAGTGTAACAGCAATGAAGGAATAAC
>JAMKCH010008046.1:0-67210 GCA_023653785.1 Ophioderma brevispina
GGAACGCGCTATTATGCAAAGTAGATTGGAAATTGGGTTATGACTTGAACTTTATTGGTTTCCTCCCATCCTACAATCTTGCTCTTGGAAATTGGTAGGAGGTCATAGACAAGAAAACCATTAACCAAAAGCCTCAACAACAAAACAGAACTGGCAAAATAATGAAATTGAGGAGGTAGCATGCCATACATGCACTGCACTGCTTATTCACGGGAATACTCACCTAAACAACCACCCGGTTAACGATCCCTTTCCGTCCTACTCTAAATTAAACTACCTCAATATCTTATAAAAGTAATCCCACGAGTAAATCAAAAAGTAAAAAGAACCTAAAGTGAGTGTGCGATCTCTATTAAAACCGAGCTGCTGGCACGCATGTTTGCTGTTGTGTTTGACAAACAAAGTGTTTCCAATTTAAAATCAGCATTATTGTATAGTTTGCTATTTTCCTGTAAATAAGTACTCACTACCCTTTATAATTATAGAGATAATGTAAATTTTGTTAATTTTCGATTTTCTTTTTTTAATTTCAAAAATGAAGATAAGGCCTGTTATGAATTTAATTTTTACTTTGGTATTTTGTTTCTTAAAATTAACACTCACGTCAACCTCGGAAGTGCTCTTGATCAGTTTGATCATAACACTAATATGAATATGCATGTGTCGCGCAATGAACGTACCTTTTCATGTTAAAATAGTGCAAACGTATTTTTTCTATTTTTCCATCGAAGATTGTATAAAGTCCGGAGTGGATAAAGCCACAACTGCAAGTTACCCTAGCATAATTGTGGCACAGGCAAGCAAATGAATGGCAGAATACCACAGTCATGCACAGAGTTGGGTGTTGTCTCATGTAGCATACAAAGTTCCCTGGGTTCCAATATTTAAGAATTAAGCATGGTATATGCCTACTAGGAAATCAATTTACATTTCCAAGCCGCTGAAACAAAAGTTTTGATTTGAATGACGGCCACTCCATCACAGTGGATACTTCTCAGTTCATTGACATTAATGGATGCTCTGACCCATGGTCTTGAGACTATCATTATGTGTACAATCCCAGATTACAAACACATGGTTACAATATGCTCATCAACCCAGGGCACAGTCATGGTTATAACTTGTACATGCATTGACTGAAACTGATCTTGTGTATTCTTGGTATCATATATATACACAAAACTCAGGGTTGTGTTTCTAAATAACACTTGTAGAAAGCTATTGAACTGTGCCGTGGCTATGATACATCATTGCCTCATAGTACAAAGCATTGTTTTTAAAACCTTTTCCTGTAAGTTTGAATTTTGTAATTCGGTGCAATGAGACTGTGGTTAATAATTTAGAAGCTATTTGATTGATAACCTACCCACTATAAATGGATATGCTGTATAAAGGCTGTGTTTCCAAACCGGTGGGGTAGTTCAAAATTAAAGTTTGATGCATATGCATATGCATTATTATGGTTGATCAGTGCCTGAAATATATTCTGTGATTATATCATCTCTCTAATACCGAGGGTTCCTATGACTCAATATTTACACGAACATATTAAGTACTAACTGGTTGGCTTTTTAAAAGACTATTCTTGTTAGGTACGGCAATTGGACCCCGTGATTGACTTAAAAAAAACCAAAATAACATTGTGTAAGTGACGGTTTTAAAAGTTTTAAAATTAGATCAAAATGGGGCTCAAATGGCCAAGGGAAATCAGTGCGTATTTACTTCGTGAGAATATTTGTAAAGCAATAGTTGAAATATTGAAGGGGGGAAGAAGATAGAGTTCCTTTTCTCCTCCCTTGCCTTAGTGAATATGGAACTAATTTTTAATCAAGTCAAGAAGACACCATTGGAAGTTTTTCGGCCATCAACCGGTCATTGACTGTGTCAGTCAGGTACACGTATACGCACGACGCACGTCCGGGAATTACACATAGGGGTCACTCTGGAACGTGAGGAACAAAAATTCCGGAAATGTTGATTTTCTGATTAATTTGACCAACACATGCAACAAGCAGAGGACTCTTCCTTCAAGCCGCCCAGCTAGGGCCAGTCTTTTATTATGAGTCACAAATTGTTATAACATATCTGGATAAAATTAATTTTAAAATTTCCTATTATAGTGTGTTACACCTAGTCTATTGTAGTCTCTTATTTAATAAACTTAGTTAGAGTCTGACTCACATACACAGACAAAATTTCGAAGTAAAAATTTAACATGATAATCTATATTCTGGCTAATTTTATGGTGTATGTTATCAAGTAAATCTTTTGTTTGTGGCACAACCGTCAGTTTTGCTTCAATTTAAGGAGCACTAAAATTCACATGAACGGTGCATGGATGGCCATGAGGATACCAGATGTTTCTAAGTATAATTCAGACAAATCAGTTCAGAATGGCTGAAAAAATCATCAAAATCTGGTCGGTTGCTAAGCAAATAACAATTTTTTAAACTGTTACTGCCAAGCGAGTACGCACGAGCGTGTTGCGACGGGTGTGTTATGCTTGAGAACGCTATGCAGTACACAATTAACAGGCATCATCTGAAATAGAATGATAGAGAAAGAAAATGGTCCATAAACGTCATATTGTTTCGCTAGTTGGGTTTATTGGTATGTATTCATGTAAACTACACTAGTACGTGTTAGGACATTGTAAGAAATTATATTTTGTAAATTTTCTCTCCGTAAACAGACAAATACAACACATTGGCCTATTGAACTGTGGGAAACAAGCATTTACTCAGATTAACAACAAAACTGCAAGATCGAAATCAACTAAAATGTTGGGATAAGTTCTTTCTTCAAAGATATCTAGGTAAACTATGAATGAAACAGAAGAAGGTGCTGGAATCGCAAATGCACCTTTAAGTTGAGCATTGACAAATAGCATTACAAATGGCAGTCGACAACGGAGAAACTAATATATAATAAGTTCACTTCCTCTGCAATGAGGGTCTATCCAGGTCTTGAGAGGTGAAGAGGGAAAACTGGGGAAAAGGAAACTGAAGGAGATAGAAAGATGAAAAAAAAGGATAGCTGTTAAGCGTATAAAAAGACATGAGGAGGCTAAAGAAGCGGGGGTAGAAAGGGAGGTGGGGGTCTGGCGAAGGAAAGGAAATAGTGGTAGAAGAATGAGCTAGAAGAAGCAGGGTTAAAAAGGGAGAGGGAACGGAAAATGTGGGAGGAGGCGAAGAGGTAGAGAAGCAGAGACCTTAGACGTCCAGAAAAGGAACGGTGCGAGTGAAACTGAGGGGGAAGGGGAACTAAAAGAAAGGTAGAATGGGTAAAAATAGAGGGGGGAAAAAAAAGCCTAGAGAGGGTCGAAAAATGAAGACAAACAAAGACGGACGGAAGAAACGAGGAAGGAGTTAAAAGTGTATGTTCTTCGTCTCCCCGCTTCCTTGCATTATCACACAGAGGTGTGTGTCAAACTACAAATAAATTGTGAATTGACTATCATTGAACGTGGCGATATGCACTACACTTGGCTATGTCCTTACGAAAATTTCCTTTCTACCGGGTCCTACATGTTACATGATGTTTGTGGTGCTGTTTTAAGGTGGTCCGCATGTGTAGCTCAAGGAAGGTTACTAAATAGGTCTAAAGATCATTTTCCCAATTGATATGTTGTCACATCAAAAACAATTAAAAACCAAAGAATGCTCTTCATTTTACATTTCTGTTAGGCTTTTCAGCTTCTCAGATGTCAAAAAATCACAAAATACAGGGTTTTTCAATTTTTATGTTTTTTAATTTTTTCTGTTGAACCCTAACGGGTTCCTATTTTCATTTTTCTGCAGATTCTGAAAGCAAGTGTGCTCTTTCATAATTCTCCTTGCTGCGGTATCATAAAATACTTATAACTCAAGATATGCCCATTTTTACCTAAAAAATGTTTTAAAATCATGTTTTGGGGGAAAAAAGGGTTAAGATGTTACACATATTGGGAACAGAATCTTTCGATCTATTTAGTAACTCTTATGCTACACACATGGGACCCACCTTAATAGGAATGCAGACATATTTAAGTGGACAGGGTTTCTCCAATTTTGGTATGGGCTTGTGGTAATTTTCTATATACACCTGTAAAGTGCTGACGAGTACCATATGCCCCTCACCTACTAATCTCTTGTCCTTGACAGAATAACACTATACAGGATAAGTTGCCAGAATTTGTAGGGAGGGGACTATGGAACTCCTGCATTACTTTGTAGTTTTTCATGTTGTCATTCAATTACAGAACCCCAAAGCAACATATTTTCAAGTTTGACTATCAGGGAGAAACAAGAGAAAAAGAACTGGAGTTTGCTTCAAAAAAAACGCTATCTATGCCTATGAGAGTCCGATGAGGAGGAATGGATGACTTGATTTAAGATAAAACCAATGTGTATTGAGTTTGTGTTTGTGGTTTGCTTGTGTTTTGGAAGGCTTATTTGCACTGTGAAAACATTGTCTTTAATTTTAAAAAAATCCCTTTCCTCAAATGTGGAATAAACCTTTCAAAAGTGCAGGCTATAAATTTTGACTGAAGATTTATATTACCTTTCAGGGTTTGAAAAAAATGTAAATTTCCCGGGAAGATAATAGTCGCCTTTCTCACATAATTTTCCCACTATATATCTTGTGTATAAATTTCTCTCGGCAAATGGGCAAAGTTGGGGTGTCGCCGTCCAAGTGGCCAAAGTTTCCTGCAGGAGCTTCCCAAATTCCCCACTTTTTTCAAATCATGCTTAAATGCACAGTTTAGGCAATTGGAAACGTCAGAACTTGATCTTCAAATGATGGAATTAAGTATGCAGCATGAGAGTTAACCAGAATTTAAACAGAATTTTAAAACTGTACAGACTCTTATCTAAGACAGAGTCATTCAGCCTCATTGCCAGACTCACCTTTCATTTCACATAACTGATGCTAGCAGCGGCCGGGGAAAAACTGTGGAAATCGGGAACGCCTTCCGGGACATCCTGGCCGACTCGCGGGAATTTTCAATAGTTGACAATAAAATGAGCATAAAACTAAATTTCCCAGGGCTAGCATTTTGACCAAGAAACATTCCTAAGCAATCAATCACAGCTGTGATCAAAAAAAATTATTTTGATTAATTATTTTATAAACATTAGAAAATGACTTCCAACATCACTTACCTCCCGACTTTTAACAAAGTCGCATTCATTTAATTATTAATCAGTCAACTATACCACAACTAGGGTTTTGAAATTAATAGGTATCTCCTGTAATACCAATGTTTTCATTGAAAGTGTTTTTCCCAATGATCTAAATGTAATCTCTATAAATATAACCTCTAATTCTGTGTTTTGTAGTTCTGGTTGTGGCATGTGCATCAGTACTTTGAGTTGCCAGCCCTGTTTATAATTCTTGGAAAATTTGAAACATACGCAAAATTACCCGCGGTTCCGTTCACCAGGCCCCCACCTTTTCCCACCTCTTACCTGGGCTCCACTTTACAAATGTGGTCACATATATTTTCAAAAAAGTGTTGTTGCCAAAGTCTATAAATTATCAATTGGTAACGAAACCGAGCTATCTTGTGTCCTTCTGAACCAGTGAAGTCAATGCAGGATCAACAAGTATCTAAGAACTATGAATCCCTAACATTGTATAACGAAGATGCAGTCCTTTTTAATTTGCCAATTAGTATTACAGGTAGAGTAACTAACTTGTAATCAACTCTGGAGCTTATCTATCTTTCATGCCAAGAAATCCTAACCTCTTTTACATCAGAACACTAATTTCGAAGGGTAGAAAATGCATCATAATAGCTCACAATTACGATGCACGTTAACAAATCTTCAAACCTTGTGTAGCGCTTCCCGTATTCTACCCCTTCTATCAGCAAGGATACACCGACTCAGTAATATAGATTTAATTCCCTGTACGATGGCTTTGTTTATACTCGTGGCTTGGATACCAGTACGAAGGATGGAGGCGTGTTATGGATCAACTCATACCGCTTAAAACACTCGTGTCTGAAGGAAAGGAGGCGATGTCTAATAGGAAGGTTGTGGTAAAACAACCTTCATAAAGGCGAAGTAGTCTGTGATTATACATAAATTTGAGGTAATGTTCCGTTCAGGTTGGCACGCTTCCACATACCCAAATTAGAAAGTGTTAATTTCAGATGGGTGACTTCGGCATACCCAAAATTGAGGTAATGTCTAATTGACTAGATAATTTACAACTTCTGCTACCCAAATTAGAGGCAATATATAATTTCACATTGAACACTTGTGAATTACCCAAATTAGAGTAATGTCGGAATTTGATATTTGTACAATTCTGCATTACCCAAATTAGAGGTAATGTCTAATTTGAAATATGTAGAGCTTATGTCATTACCCCAAAGTAGAGGGTAATGTCTAATGTGAAATATGTACACTTATGCACCACCTAAATTAGAGGTAATATCTAAATTCATATATGAGCACTTCTGCATTACCCAAATATAAAGAGTAATGGCCCAATTGAAATATGTAGGACTTATGAATTACCCAACATTAGAGGTAAGTCTAATTTGAAATATTATACATTCTTGCATTACCTAAATTAGAGGCATATATAATTTCACATTGATACACTTGGGAATACCCAAATTAGAGGTAATGTCGAATTTGATATTTGACACTTCTGCCATTACCCAAATAGAGGTGATGTCTAATTTGAATATGCAGACTTATGCAGTACCCAAATTAGAGGTAATGTCTAATTTGAAAAATGGGCACTTATGCATTACCCAACATTAGAGGAATATCCACTTTCATATATGAGACTGCTGCATTACCCAAATTAGAAGGTTAATGTTAATTGATATTTGTACACTTCTGCATTACCCCCAAACTTAGAGGTAAGGTCTAATTTGAACTACTGTACGCTTATGCACCACCAAATAGAGGTCCTATCTAATTTCATATATGAGCCACTTTGCATTACCCAATTAAAGAGGTAATTCGGCCAATTTGAAATAGGTAGACGATGCATTACCCAAATAGAGGTAATGTTAATTTGAAATATTGTGCACTTATGGGCATTACCCAAATTAGAGGTAATGTCTAACTTGAAATATGTAGACTTATGAATTACCCAAATTAGGAGGTCATATCCTATTTCAGTATATGAGGCACTTCTGCAGTTACCCAAATTAGAGGTATGTCTAATTTCAGTAAAACATTACAGCAATTGTTTTCTCGTCATACATAACTCTCTTTTACAAATAGATGCTTATGTCTATTTGCAGATAAACACTCATAACGGCAATTGCTTCCTTAGCGATACATAACTCTATTATACCAAAATAGAGGTTATGTCTAGTTTAGTAAACACTATAACGGCATTGCTTTGAGCCATAACATACTCTCTTTATCCAAAAATAGAGGTTAGTCTAGTTTAGAGGGAAACACTCATAACACGCAATAATTTGCTATTCAGATACATAAAAATTCTTTATAACCAATAAATTAGAGTTATGTCTATTTTAGAGAAACTCGGCAGGTAACAAGTGTTAATAAGAGGCAATTGCTTTCTTAGCCATACATAACTGGCTGTATACCAAAATAGAGGTTATGTGTATTTAGAAGAAGAAACTCGGCGAACAAGTGTTATAAGAGCAATTGCTTTCTCAGCCATACATAACTCTCTTTATTTACCAAAATAGAGGTTATATCTATTTTAGAGGAACTCGGGAACAAGTGTTATAAGAGCAATTGCTTTCTCAGCCATACATACTCTCTTTATACCAAAATAGAGGCTATGTCATTGTTGAGGGAACGCGGGGTAAAAGGGGGGGGGGAACAAGGTTGCGTAAAAAATACTTTGTTATTTTAAGTTTTTATTTTGAAACAGGGACTATACTAGGTGCCACTCTCAGAAAAAAGAAGGTTTACTCTTAAGTGACCATGATTCCGGCATTGAAACCATTAAGTTCACTTTCCCGGGTTTGGTGTGAAAGTATTAAACTTTTATCAATCTGCTGTAGTATGCTTAATCCCTGGACTGGTAAGTGGATTTTAACATATGAGTAAAAGTGTTCACCTTTCGAGATGGTTATGAAAGTGCTGCATCACGTCAGTACAAGTAGGTCACTTTCTGTTGGTTTAGAAAACGTGTTATTTCTCTCACCCGTCGTAGATTCGCTTTCGGTTTGTTGACGAAAGTGGTTGTAACACATGCAGTAGAAGTTAATGCACTTTCTGGTTTGTTGAAAGTGATTATCTTATCATCTCAGTAGAAATCGGTTCACTTGGATTTGGTTTGAAAATAAGGATTTGTCCTAAGTGACTTAGATTCCCTTTCTGGTTTGGTTTGGTTTGAAAGTGATTCTTGCCTCTGTCAGACAGGACGGTCGAAGATTCACCTTCGAGATTGGTTTGAAGTGATTGGGCATAGCGTCGTAGAAGTAGATTCGCTTTCCAGCTTGGTTTTGAAGTTATTATCGTCTCAGAAGAAGTAGATTCTTTCAGGTGTGGTATGCTAGCGCTCCGGTACTTGTGTACAGTAGGAGCCTCTATTTTGTATGTCTATTTTCAGTAGTGGCAATAGCGTTCCCAAACAAATATTCGAAATGATTTTATGTTCAATCTAACGGGGAACAACGAGGGGGGAAAAACTCTATAGTTGATTAAAATGTTCTCACGAACAACCAAACGTATCGACGAAGGACTTTGTTTCTTTAATTAGCAGAATACAACATTAGATTGGATTCAGACACTTGTTTTCGAGGTTTGAGAATTCAATATGAGACACATAAGTTTTTCGGTAATGCACACAAAATAAACTCGTTTAAATGTAACACAGCACACATTTGTCACAGATAAAAGTAACTGTCCTACTGTTACTACCAGGCTAGTTATATCCATAGCCATGTTCAAAGTCCAGCTCACCTTAGGATGTTATGTATCTGATTAATGTATAGTAGACCTCAGAGCTTCCCCCTCGCTAACTGCCCGCATGAAAGTCTGAATCGAAAAGTCCCCGAATTATTTCTGCAGCAAATACTAACGGTTTGCCCAAAACAATTCCTCCATCACAAAAAAGAAAACCAAACAAATATTCAAGACGATGTAAAAAAATATGCATGCACTTCCCGAATTGATCTGATTGGTGCAAAATGCAATCACCGATTAAACCCGATACGTTCTGGCCAGTGATTGGAAACAGAGACAATCCTGGACGCTGATTGGCCGAAAGTTCGGATCATGCATGAAACCAGTTGATCACTCATGTCATAACTTGTCTCTTTATAGATGCCGCACAGAATAAAAATTAATCCCACTCTAACGTTTTATCGCCCTCTGAGTTTTACTTAAATACTCTTGGACAAATTATGTTAGTTAGCATTGAAATAATGACCTAGCGATGTTTACATTGCATTACTTAAAAGCTGCCTGTCTATAAATCGAATGATAAAAATAATTGAGAAATACAAGTTTAGAAACACTGACGACCAAAGTTTTACAAGATGGCTCGCCCATGTCATTCGGCACGAGATGATTAAAATATGCAGTGTAATACTTTTTAACAACACCACTTACGCAAAATTACTGGCACACACGCAAGGGAAGTTTGGCAAAGCCCGACATTCACGGGTTAGACTGTATTTTGAACAAAGACCAGTAGTTCCTCTATAGTTTCTGCATGTGCCTTAAGATGTCCTCTAGTATACATCATTACATGGGGCTTAGAGGTTACTGAGATGAAAAATTCTGACAGGTAAGTAATATAATGTAATCTTTCCAGTGATAAGAAGAAAGAATTTCCAAACAATTCCAAATAAACAAAAACTTTACTACGTCAGACATAAACCTCGAAGGTAAGTCATAACTTGTGCAGCATTACAAATGAAAGTAGTCTAATTACGTTCGACATGTTCAGGACCATGTTAAAAGATATGGCAATACTAATCTCGATTTGCACTCACTTGACATAAACTCAGTGTACCGTACATGAAAACTACCTACATCAAAAAGAAGCGATAAGGCGAGCTGGTAGGCTAGAGTATTTGAATGCGTTGAAAAATTGGGTATCCAAAATTAGGTTAATCTAGCTTGAATAGAATGACACAGCAGAGAAATATTTATGTAAACATTCAGTGATTTCTAAGCCTAACTGTACTGACATATATGGAGCATCGTGTATACAACATTAGGCTAGTATAGGCTTGACATAGAATGACAAACATTGAGAAATATTTAGGTAAACATTAGGTGATTTCTAAGCCTTAAACTATACGAATATCTGGAGCATCGTTAACAAACATGTAGGCTAGTCTAGGCTCCCCCTGACATAGAATGAAACATCATTGAGAAATATTTATGTTACAACATTAGGTGATTTCTAAGCCTATACTATACGTGACATATCTGAGCATCGTGTATACAAAATTAGGCTAGTCTAGGCTTGACATAGAAGACAATTCATTGAGAAATATTTATGTAAACATTAGGTGATTCTAAGCCTAACAGTACTGACATATCTGAGCATCGGGTATACAACATTAGGCATAGCTAGGCTGCCCCATAGATGAACACATCATTGATAAATATTTTAATAACAATGTCGGTGATTTCTAGCCTAACTAATACTGACATTCTTGAAGCATCCGTATACAACATTAAGCTAGTCTAGGCTTGACATAGAATGACACATCATTGATAAATATTTATGTAAAACTTAGTGATTTCTATCCTAATATACTGACATACTGAGCATCGTTATCAACATTGGCTCGTCAGGCCCCCCCCCCCCCCCCCCTGACATAGACTGACACTCAATTGAGAAATATTTATGTAAACATTAGGGGATTTCTAAGCCCATAACGATACTGACATATCTGAGCATCGTGTATACACCATTAGCTAGTCTATAGGCTTGACATAGAATGAAACATCATTGAGAAATATTTTATGTACCGTTAGGTGATTCTGAGCCTAACTTACTGACTATCTTAGCACGTGTAATACAACATTCGCCATGCTATCCTAGAAGCTACATCGGCATATCAGTCAGTAATTATAAACAGCGTTGGCCTACGTGCCTTATCATTCCAGTAATACAGTGTACGTATCATTCACTCATAGGCCTAGACTGAGTGATGAGACTCGCGTTGTCATTCGATGGGGTCTCAATCACAGTAATTAAAAAAAAAGAAAAAAAAAAAGTCCCAGAACCTATTTAATCACAATATTTTTACTTAAATTTAGGCATTTTAGGGGATTTTATCATATGAATTTTAAGATTGTGAGTCATTTGCCCATAAGATTGTAAAACAACAAAAAGCATTTACACCCCACAACATTAAATCGCCCAGGGTGCTCTCCTGGTTCTTTCAGGGGGTGGATCAAAACAAAAAGAGTCAACAGATTGACCTCCCTTGCAGACACCCCCTCCCCCGCATCAGTAATGTGCGGGAGAATCGGCCACGATCAGACGTTTAGTCAGGGCAAAAAACATTTTTCAGCCCTGCTAAGGTGCTTTCAACAGGTATCTCAATGTGCTATGAATCCACACCACAATGAATGTATTTTCGGCCATAGGCTTGTGCAGTGATCATGTTGTTGTGGTGTTCAGCACAAGGTAAATCTACTATAGTTATTAGGTGAGTTTGTGGGGTAATCCGTGTCACCTCAAAAACTCACCTAATGATGATTATGCATACCCATAGCCAGAACAAGAGATCATAACCATTACCAATCAAATACCACAGACCTCAAGAATTTTTTTTTCCAGCAACGTGCCTATTGGGTAACCCTATTAAACACATCTACTGGCAATGTCGTTTGCCACATAGACATATAACTGTCTTTGTATTTTTACAAATCTTACGGGAGCAGTCCAATCCGCTGTTATACATTTGGTTCAGAACAAGAACTTACACTGAGTATGTGGATTTTGACTGGATTCATACAAATTCATATTTCATATTTTGTCCATCAAGGCTATGGTAATCTTTGGAAAAAATGAATATTTATTTGATATGATAAAATGTATGTTTCAAGGTTGTTGGTCTCAATTGGACATTCAGATCAAGAGCACCAACCATAAGATTTTGATGATAGTAGGTCCTTTGTTTTTTAAGTGTAGTTTGTCGAATAATGCAATTGTTAGAAAACAATCCCTCCCAAGTTCTTCTAACAAGAATTGAGTTCCAAATTTAGTTCCACTCATGTTTACACCATATCATTCACTTAATAACACTCCAAAGAATATTTGTTGGAACATGTAGGAAATTGAATGTTGGACCATTTTCTACTAATATTCCAAAGTTAAGCAGATGTGGATCCTTTAGTGTGTCCTGATCTTTTTGTATTTGTGACATGGCACAGAAACTAAATGGAAAGTCACATTGGGTCAGTTTCAAGACTGCATGGCTGTTATTTCATTCTCATTGAAATTTGAGCAGCTGGTGCAGTTGGGGTGGCAGCCATGGAATGTGCATACTGCAATGAAGGACAACAACAAATTCAACACTTGTCGCAAATTCAATGCCAACTGGCTGCCCAGGTGGATCAAACAAAGAACATGAATACACCACAGGTAGTCTCCAAACGGACCCTCTCAATCACATGCCATGTCACAATTTTATAACAACTGACCATGCAACCAGAAAACCCAACTTCGGACATTGATGAATTTTATGCGCCTAAAAATGTAGACAAATTTCCACCAACTGACCACTGTTTCTTTGTGACCTAAGGGTCAGCCCCAGCCCCCCCCCCAATTTCCCCTGAAAATATACTATAACATCACAACAAACCTTGTCATATAAGTTCTCAAATTCTGCACCAATTTTGTTTTGTTTTGCTAAGTGTTTTTCCTTCGACATTACCCTAGTATTTTCTTTTCAACAAATTTCTATCTACAAATAGACCAACCACAAGCTGAACCTCTTCCTGCGGTAAGTTTTGCAATATCAGTACAAGAATAATAAATGCCTGACTAAAATGAGAGATGCAGTTGACTTCATATGATTTTGTTTTGAATTAAAATAAATTTTTTTTTTTTGCTTTGCAATATTTTGGTTCCAATTGGGTAAATATAAGCTAACAACTAGTGATTTGATGCCTGATATGTTTGATGTTGATTTTGATATCTTCAGTATTTATGATAATGCTGTCTATCCACCCCAGGTAAAGGGCCAGAGAAGGATACAGGTGAGTAGCCTACCCTTTCAAGGAATCAAATAGTATTATAATTCGTCCTGTGTAACACGACATGCCCATATTTAAAAAGGTATTTGTTCTTATAATACTACTTTCAAGCTCACTTTGGGGTACAACTAAAGAAAGAATGTATGAATAAACCTCAAGCCCAACTCCCATGGTTAATACAAGATAAAGTCGCTGTCAGAATTTCTTCTCAGGCAAGTCGAACGCACGCAATGTATTTGCAAATTAAATCGCGGTATAGGTGCTGGCCTCCAACCAATACAAATCGTGTGGGACGCTTGTCAAGAACTTATTTGGGTGCTTCCGGTCCGGTGCCCATCATGCTGCGCGTACCCAATCTGCAGTGATGGGGGGAGGTATCCCCCAGGCAAACAATCACTACAATGCCCAAGCAGCAGCAAAGGCAACCCTTCCTTCTTTGACCTCCAACATCTACCTTCTAAATTTCATACATCTCCCTGAACAACTTTCGGAGAGCCTTGGAAAGCTATGTGCTCCTGATGCCCTGGCGTAACCTCCTTACAGGCATGGAAAGACAACCCCCCTTATAGGGCTTTATACCACAAAATAACCATACATATATTTTGTGTAACTGTGTCGTTCGTGAGTTACAGCACCCACATTAAATTGTTGTATTTTGAATCGAGTTATTGAAATGAAATTGTGTGGTATCGTGTTATGTGTTGGTAAGTAGTACACAAAATATGGCACATAGGGTTTGCTTTGTAGAGTGTGTCTCTGTCTGTCTGTCCTGTGTACTGTATCTGTCTGTGGTAAAAATTGGTGACCCAATGTTGTGCATAAAACATAATTTACCACCCACTGTTTCCAAATACCTGTGCCCATTTTCATAACACTTGGATAAAATGGACCTTGGAAAGTGACCCACATGTTGGTGACCTCATGTGACCTTTGTCCCCATTTTACAGGCAATGACACATGCATTCATTGAACGCTTGTATTTTGTGTGCATTTCACTAATTCCTGAGGCAGTAAATAGGCAAATGTGTCTGGCTAATGTAATCTTTGTATATCAGAAGCCTCTATGACAACAGACCAGCGAGACCTCCGCCCGCTGACCAAGAGCAGAAAGGCCAATCTGCTGAAGATCTGTATGCCGCACCTTATGACTCCCAAGAGAACTCCACCTCTATCCAGACTTAAATTTGAGTGTCAAAACCACTACTGAGAATCTTTGATAAAATTTGAAAGTCATTCACTGAACTACTTTCAAATTGATCAGAAACTACTGAGCAATAACTTACCTTTTTCCTGAAGATTGCTAAACTTAAAAATTTTCATCATCTTGATCCAGATCGATCCTGGGCCTCCTTCATACTACAGAGGCTCCAGTCCTCTAAGGCTATCAGCATAAAGGTAATTTACTATTTTAATATATTTAATAAAATTATGTGAGCATTGCTATTGCCATAGAAATATACCCATGAATTCTTCAGTTGGAAATAGTAAATTATTGTCTAACAATCCTAAAAATTAGTGGACCTTGGTCATGTCAGTAGGTGATCAAACATTGTCTTTTTTACCTGATATAACATCTTTAAATGGATGATGCATTATGTGCTGTATGACCATAAGATGAAATTATCCAAAAAATCTTCAGTATAATATATCAGCTATCAAATGTGAGGTTTTGTTTCCTGATTTTAAAAATGCACATATCACACAACTTTATGTATTTTCATTAACTGTAGAAGGCTTTTATTTTTTTGATTATTAATACAATATCTACTGCCATGAGAGGCTCTGTTTCAATCTATGAGTCCGAGTGGAACATCAAGTGGGCCTACTTGATGTCACCGAGGTGGTCACCGAGGGTCCCCCGAGGACCGTAGTTTTAAGCCTGAAGCTTGTAAGGGCGGTCTATATTTGTTTGATATAACCATTAATCGATTTCATAATTTTTATCTTTCAATACTCAATGCAAGGTCGCTTTTAGACAAGAGCGAGTTCAGACCTCAATACTATATTTACTCCATAAAGAGTACCTGTTTTTGCCTTACATGCATGCTCAATGTCACCAAGCCAGCTAATGTTACAGCTTGAAGGTACTATTTATGGTCTATGAAGGTAATATTTATGGTTTGAAGGTACTATTTACGGCTTGGAGGTACTTTTTACGGCTTGGAGGTACGATTTATGGCTTGTATACTATTTAAGGCTTGAAGGTACTATTTAAGGCTGGCAGGTACTATTATGGCTTGGAGGTACTATTTTATGCTTGAAGGTACTATTTAAGGCTTGAAGGTACTATTTAAGGCTTGAAGGTACTATTATGGCTTGGAGGTACTATTATGGCTTGAGGTACTATTTATGCTGGAGGTCACGAATTATGGCTGAAGGTCCTATTTATGGCTTGGAGGTACTCTTTATGGCTTGGAGGTTCTATTTATGGCTTGGCGGTACTATTATGGCTTGGAGTTACTATTTATGGCTTGAAGGTACTAGTATTGCTTGAGTACTATTAACATCTTGAGGACTATTTACGGCTTGGATGTACTATTATGGCTTGGAGGTACTATTTATGGCTGAAGGTAATATTTATGCTTGGAGTACTATTTACAGCTTGAAGGTACTATTATGGCTTGGAGGTACTATTTATGGCTGGATGTACTATTTTATAGCTTGGGAGGTACTTTACAGCTGACGGTACTATTTACGGCTTGGAGGTACTTTTTACGGCTTGGAGGTACTATTTACTGCTTGAAGGTACTATTTAAGGCTTGAAGGTACTATTATGGCTTGGAGGTACTACTTACGGCTTGGAGGCACTATTTACGGCTTGAAGGAAGATTTACGGCTTGAGTACTATTTACTGGCTTGAGGTACCTATTTACGGCTTTTAAGTACTTTTACGGCGTTAATGGTACTATTTAAACGGCGTTAAGGTACTATTTACGCTTAAGGTACTATTTACGCTTAAAGGTACTATTAGGGTTTAAGGTACTATTATGGCTTTAAGGTACTATTTACGGCTTAGGACTATTTACGGCACTATTTACGCTTTAAGGTACTATTTACGGCTTTAGGTACTATTTACGGCTTTAAGGTACTATCTACGGCTTTAAGGTACTATCTACGGCTTTAAGGTACTATCTACGGCTTTAAGGTACTATCTACGGCTTTAAGGTACTATTTACGGCTTTAAGGTACTATCTACGGCTTTAAGGTACTATTTACGGCTTGAAGGTACTAATGTACGTCTTTAAGTACTATTTACGGCTTTAAGGTACTATCTACGGCTTTCAGTACTATTTACGGCTTGGAGGCACTATTTACATCTGGTAAATAGTACCGTAGCACACATCTCCTCAAATAGGGAAACTAGTTCAAATCACATGAGAGACAATTACCAACTAACAAACTCAATTTATTAATGAAGTACATAATAATACTTAAAAAAAAAAAAAAAAAAAATATATTTGACTTATTGATTTTGTTTTACAGCTGGTCGCCCACCACCACCTTCCAACCCACTCACCATTGACACCAGTAATGCAAAGCTTCAGGCATCGTAACCGACAAGCTCGGTAGGGAGCACACTGACATCAACCAAAGTTCCTACTCCCCCCCCCCCAAAAAAAAAAATAATTTTTATTACTTCTGGAGTGTAGATGTTAACTAAACTGTATTTGCTATGCGTGAACAAATTTATTTAATTTCTCAAAAGTATGCGAGTCAACCATTGAAAAAAAGAGTAATTTTTCTTTTCCTGTTGCACTGATATGGCCATTTCAGTTTGCGACATCTCCTGTGTTATGATTTACTGAGCTCAACTAACTTTTGAAATTGATACATTCAGCCAGTTTAGGCAAGGTATCCTGAATTCAAACTCACGTGGGGCCTTTTACTATTTTAGTTTTAAAAATATGATGTATAGGTTTGAAGTTGTGGTCTTTTAGTGTACAGGAATTTTTCCTTTTTGTCTGAATAGACCCCAGCATGAATTATAGTGATAACATCAATTTACGAGCATGTTTTATCAGCTTAGTGAAGAAGAGGGGAGTGGAAACAGATTCTTTTGTCAATACAATTGAACATAAGGATGATTTTGCACTGGCACACCTTTTTTTTGGTCATGTTGGACAAGCAAGAAAACCACACAGATATCTTCATCAAATTTGCTCCGTAATATACGTTTGCTTGAATGAATTTTGACATTCATTTCTTTTATAACTCTTCTATGCTAGTAGCTTCTCTTTGTTCTTTGATGCTACTTACTTCTGTTATTTTTTTTAAATATTTTTTATTTTTTGTCACTTTTTTAACACATTTTAAGTTATAGCTGTAATTTCTAACTTCCCTGATGTAACCACATGAGTTATGGGCTTTCATAATGGTTTCAAATCCTCATTACGTTTACTCTTCACTTGTGTAGTATATATTGGTGACAATTTCCACATGGCCCAGCACAGCCAGCCTCCTCCTCGTCAATTTGGTTTAAAACATAAGCATACATTCTATGGGCACTCCAGTGTCACTTACATTGTCTTACTATCGGTCCTTCTTCATCTCTATAAGACTTGGGCCGTACTACTAACGCCTCCTAATTCTAGAAGATCTATGTGTCCCGGAATGTAATCAAATTTGTGTGAATCAACTTTTTGATGTGACCAGAAAAGTGTCATTTTTACCTGTATTTTATTTTCGAGTTTACAAAGCTCACTATAAGAATCTAACTCACTGAACCACATTGGAGCTAGCTTGTTTTATGTTTACATTTTTTTTTCAATTTTGGGTGATTTGGTGTTTTCCTCTTTTTTAAAAATCGTCTCTCTCATCCCCATTAGGATTAGGATAAGAGATTTGCTATTGCTTTCCTGGTATTAAATTCAATTGGGGAAAAAAAACTTTTTGTCCTGTATTTGCTTTTTTGGCATCACGCATAGGATCCACAAGTTGATGCTGGCTGTCCTTCACCAATATAGATGATTCCCAGGAAGCTGTTGTCATAGAAGGCAATGCTCAATTATTTAACTGCATGTTTATATTTTGTTCAATATCTTCCGTCTACCCAGCAGCCAGTCGCCAAGTACACAAAATCCGACGAGGCCCGACCAAACGTTCTTGCTGTGCATCTTTGAGGACCTAGTAAAGCCTAGCCTCATTGCATGCTCACAACCTTTTATTGCCTCTACTGTGGTCTGTATTCTCTTGCCTATTAACATTAGAGATCAGGTCGTTTTACAATTATGTGGCAGTTTTTAAACTAAACAACACCGCCTCTCTGCAAATATTGTTGATGTGGGGTGGGTCCCCCTTTTTGACTTTTTATCCCCTGCTTTATCTTCCTCGAGTCAATGAGGGCATTGTGTATGCAATAGTTGGCCCCCTGCGGCGTTAAATGTCAAGCGTATACAGTGGTGCGTAAAATAAACACAAAAGAACTGCATTGTATTATTACCAAACCTAATAAATACAAAAGTATATAGGGAGCAACAATGTGCCCATTTTGGATTGTTTAATTCCTTTTGCTATATCATATACAATTTTAGACATTTCATTGTAACGCAACAGGATTTTTTTTCTTTAAAATGTAGTGTTTTAAATAAAAACAGACAGTTAAGAAACTTTGGCAAAATAGGACACAATGACATGCAAGCCAATAACTTTTGTAGGCTTCTATTTGAAAATCTCTTTCTATAGTTGTTTTTCGATATTGCACAAGTGATAGCGTGCATGTAAATATATCAGGTTGTCAGAATTGTGTTAATTCCTGCTTAAGCCCACACTGGGCACACCACCTACCGCCAATGATACAAGCGTCTGATTGGTTCATTAACAGGACACAACATGAGATAGCCCCTCTGAAATAGCCAATCCAAAATCCAAACAGTGCTTTCTATATCTCTATGTAATACCTATACCACCATTCTTACGAGTACAGGTGTGTCCCAACCCTTTTGATGCAGTTAGCCGCATTGGGTTAAATCCAATGACTATTGCTGGCCGCGAGGAAGGGATTGGGACCAAGTTTAGTTTGTAACGTGAAGTACGACCTTATCTATACCATTTTTGGCCGAAAAAGGGACACCCCAAGCTACACCGCGATGCATATTTTGGGCCAAACTTAAACACAAATTTTTCATTTTCCCCCAAAAACCTTTTTAGCAAATTTGGAAAATTTTTTTTGCTTCAGTTTGAGAAATTGGGGGACTAATTTTCCCACATGTTTAGAAAAATTTTGGTTTCATATTGATGAAATAGACTCATTTTTCAACATATTTAGAGAAGTTCGGTTTCAGATTGATGAAATTGAACTATTAAAATGACTTTTTTTTTCTAATTGAACTAATTCAAGTCAAATGACATTTATTTTTTTGTTCTCTGGGAAGTACCGCTCGCGGGTCCCGCAAATCGCCCCTGGCCTCAGTTGAACACCCCTGTTACAGTATGTCTGATTTTCTTATTACCAATCTTACCTGTTGAAGTGAATGTTCATACGTGTGGGTGATAAACAGCAATATATTGTTAATCCGTACTTCAACACAATAGAAGTAGAAAATTACCTCAATAGTTTCGACATGGTAACCACATGTCTTTGTCAGAGAGCTCTATGTAATTATGATGGAGAAGATGGAGTGTACTCATTCAACATTTGACCTAATTTTACTTTGATCCCTGGCGTAAATTTCTTTTTGACATTGGGTTGAATGTGGTTTGATGAAAATTTATGAATGAAATGGGGTTTGTTGAAAAATCTATCACTACCACGTGTGCGGTGCGAGCGCGCTAACAAATTGCCTTTAAAGCTAAAATTCATTAAATTAATTGTATTCGAACAAATATGCGCGCGAAGCGTGCGAAAATTTACCATTTTAAAACTATTATGGTAAAATATGAGGTTTCTTTTTGGTAAAAACACATGAACAGGCGTCAACATTTGGGGGATGATCGTATTGACTTTCCCCCCTCATCAAAATTTGGGGGGGATCTGATCCCCCCATCCCCCCGGGATTTATGCCTATGCTTTGATCGAACCAGTGAAGAGTACAATGTACTCTGTAACCTTCTCTTGTACTCTACTCTTGTACTCATTGTAAACTCTTCAACTTGTTCAATCATAGGTCAACTTAAGGTCAACTGTGAATGAGTACAGTCCATCTTCTCCATCATAATCCACTGGAGCCTCCTGACAAAGAATGTGTACCATAGTCGAAATATTGATGTATTTTCTTACTTCCTATTTGTTGAAGAGTGGATTAACATATATTTGCCACACAATATTGACCTGTTTCAATTAACCAACCAAAATAATGCTAGATGCAGGTAGATAGCAGATAGTTCGCAGGGTTAAAGTTGTTTTGAAGATATGAAGGAATTGATGTTCCTTGTCCCATTTGCAGTTATTAGTAAACAATCGTCGTCGAATCACATACTGTCTTATCGGACATTTTTTTACTTTTTTGAGATATTTTGCATATGTACTTAAATGTTATGGTCTATACATGCACAAGTTTTACAATCTTGAAAGTGACCTAATTAGTGAGATATGAATTAAGAATTTTGTATCAATAAGCTCAAAACTAACTGCATATTTGCGATTTCACATACTTCGTATTTTTCATTTACACGTATTTTCAATAAGGTGTATAATTAACACTGTTTCGCCAACCGCTGTTACCGTTTTTCACATACAGATCTAATTGACTCGTATCTGCCTCGTGCTGAACATGACGTGTTCAACATACAATCTATCTCCGCATTGAAATATAACGGGAAATTAGCGTCGTATGTTGGAAAATGAATACGACTTTTTTGCGTTTCACATACAGATTTATATGACTTATGTAGCTTTATATATCAGGATACAATTGCACTTTTTCACCAAACTCAGCAAGGTTAAAACTTAAACTTCAGAATGATTTTCTTCTTCATAGTGCAACATTAAAACGTAAATTGTATGTTTAATTGTCCATAGTACAGAACATGAAATCTCTCGGTAGAATTTCAATTGCGATTTTCTCGAAAACGGCATTTCGTCAGATAAGACAGTATGTGATGTGGGCGACGAAATACTACATGGTTAGAGGGAAATAGGGCACACTATTTTCCCGAGGTACTGGCTACGGGCCTATCACCCCGAACCCGAAGGTGAGGGGTGATAGGCCCATTAGCCAGTACCAAGGGAAAATAGTGTGCCCTATTTCCCGATATAAACCATGTAGTATTTGTTTTATTACACCTCACTGTGACTCTGGGGACGAGGTTGTAGGGAAACAGTTCAATCTATTTCCCTAGGGAAATAGCTCGCGTAATAGGAATCAGCCAATGAAATAGCATGATTATGTTCATGAATATTCATAAGGTGTAATAATATAACATGTAGAATATGCTAGAAGGGCTTGGAAGATCATTTTCTGCAAGGGGTAATAGAGTAAGGAGAAAGTTCTAGTAATTGGAATTTTTAGATCTGTAGAGAACTTGCTAGAACAATCCACAAGTTTACTCTGATATCAAGTAGGAATTCCAGAATATTCATCACCATGCAAGAATAGGAATTCATGACCAAAAAAAAAAGAAACAATTTGTATAGGGTCATGCAGTTGTGATGTACTAACAAAGATTGTGTATTGGGAAACTATTATACTTTTTAACTATTGTCACATTGTTTATTGCAGGAAACAAAATAAACAAAGTTTTTACCATTTTTCACTTCAAGTCTCATTTAATCATATCAATTTTGTGTCACCAGATTTGGAGGTGTGAAATTTTGTTATCCCCCCCAACAAACCGTATTAAGTGGCTTGGGAAGATTGGGGGGCAACAGAAAGAAGATACTCTTTAATTATACCACCTCCTCGTAGAGAGAGTGAAGCAGCTGTTATAATTTTGTGTTGGATGGTCTGGAGTATGTCAGTCAACAACAGAGTAAGACCAACCAGTGGGCCTGTTAATCACAGCTGTTTGGCCCCATACGAATTGTCCTCTTTATATTTTAGAACAATTTTAAAAGCGGTGGCGACACAATTTTGACAACTGATATAAGTAGGGCTACCATGCAAGAGCTATCATCTCTGGCAAAAATCAGACAATCCATTGCAGGAGGAATCTTGCCAGATAGGCCTACAAAGGTCACTGATTTGTATGTTATAGCATGGAGTTATTATAGTAAACTGGAGTAGAAACTTCACATTGCCAATCAATATTCTCAACTCATCCTTTCAGTATCAAAAGTAACCACTTCACACCTTTATCTGTCGTCATGTCGGGCACCTTTCAACCACAGCGCGTTTCGGCTTAATCCGCTCAAGTGGTTCTGGAAGTCGATATGGTTGAGCTGTAAAAAATGGGAGTGACCTTCCTTGACTCTCCTTGAAACCAGGAACTTGTCGTTATGATCTCCCATCTCAAACAACTCACCTTATTAGCCTGTCTGTATACCCTGTTCCTGTGAAATACCATGGCGTGACGTGCTCAATTCGCGCTTTCCAAGATACGCAGACTCGGCTCCGTGTGCTTTTCTACCGCGAAGCTAACGGTTTTTGCGAATTTCTTGTACCTTACCTTTTGTGTAATCGCAAATTAATATAATAACAATTAATTCATCAATTGCCCGCTTTGTTGCATTATGTTTTTTATTTTAAAATAAAAGACGGATGTTTACGCTCTAGATTGGTGTGTCATTTACTGCCGAGCAATGCCGGGCAGCTGAGATATGGCGATTTGCTTACTACTGAGTTTTCCCAACCACAATATGATCATGCATGGAGATGTACGCCGGCATATGGAGTTGTAATTCTGGGTGGCCTACCGAAAAGCTGGAAATGCAATAAAATGCATTTTTTTTTGGGAGCGACAAGGGGCCCGTTGTCTCCATAAAAAAATGACTGAAATAATTTAAATAAAAACCAGATAATGTAAACAACTGCTGTTCATATTGTTTCAACATATTCATATTGACCCGCAAACTTCATTGATTTCGTTAGAAAGATTTGAGGCAGACAAATTAATGAATGAGTTTCCCTGTAATAACATTGAGCTATCTTTTACAGTTGCTTAATTTTGGTTAAAATCTGCCGCTAAATTGAGTACAAATCAAGTAAACTCCCCATTTGATCAGCAGCCTGGCTGAACAATCTGCTGGTAAATTTTCATGGAAATCGCCGTATTCTGATAGCATCCTGGTTGAAGATCTGTCCATACGGGTCGCTTGCTAAAACCCACAATACATGCATCTCAATTGCAGTGTTACAGATTTTATCTATCTGCTGTCACCAAATTGTTTTGTTTGATTAAATATGAGATAAAAAAACGATTGTACAACCTTTGAATCCATTTTTTTAATTTTCTGACTATATTTACTACGGTACTCTACCACCACCCATGTGCAAATGGACTGGTCCAAACAACATGCTATTTCTTCAGTTTATATGTTAGTAGAAGTAAACCAAATAAAATACACAGTAAATAAGTCAAAGTATTTTTTAAACTCCTTTTAAAAAATTACAAACCTAGATTTGGCATCGAAATAAATGATACACTTTGGTATAATTGCTCAAATAAAAAAAAAAAAAAAAAAAAATGTCATTTTCGTATTTATTTTTTTATATTGGTCAAATGGAAAAAAAAAAACCCAACACCAGACGCCTGGCGATCGAACAAACACGCATTACCGGCTGCCGTCGTGTGAATTTTGATTTCAAACAGAACATTTCGGCCTATTAATCCGATATTGTTTAAAATCTTAACAGATATTGCACTTAACGATAAAAAAGTGACGATGGTGATAAAGTGGTCCTGACGATAGCTGAAAAGTACAAAATTTTTCAGCCTGGGATCATCGCTCAGCATTTTTTAACACATGGGCCATGGCTTGAGCTGCAAGTCGTGCATGTGGATATCGCCTATGTCGCTAGTGATACGCAAACTCTAGGGCAAGTTACGTCATTTCACCTACCGATCGTGCAATGGGTGCTCATAAATTTCATCAGATTATCACGCAGTGCTCCTTCGGTGTGATCTTAAGTACGTTTAAAATCAAGAACATTCGCTTCATTGATAAAAAATAATTGCTTTGTTTTGTGTGCGGGATCTGTTAACATTTCGGGCAGCGATTTCGAGGTGTGAAAGACCGAGCGATCGAATCCAATTCATCACACCACATGAGTTTAGTTTCCGGACAATAGGCGCCCATTAACAATCGAACGCGCTGTGTAAAATAGGTTACAGTGAGTTTCCACTCCCGTTTGCTTATAATAACTCCATGGTTATAGCACCCTCTATTGCCCATTCTCCATAGAAAGAGTGGAAAACAAAGGATTTTTTTTTAATTTTTTAGGTTTTTTCTTTTTTTAAAAATTACAAAGAATGTAGTTGTGGACTAAATTATTCCAAATCAGTTGTCAAAAGTGTGTTGCCGGGTGGACAATTTTTCTTTTATTCTGTTTTGGCATAATAAATGAGACTTTCAAACAAGCTGCGTAATGCCTCTAATGGTAGTTTTTTTTTTTATGCTTTGTAAAAAATAACCTAGTCTAACTTGAACCGGCACCTGTAACCTTGGGTTAAGTCTAAAGGCACCTACAATGTTCTGAGGTATTCTAATACTGCCAGTGAAAGTTGTTAAACGATATAAAAAAATAACCCTAGCCTTACTTGAACTTACACCGGTACCTGTCATCTATGTACAGGGACTGCAACTAATCCCGAAATGTGTTCTTCCTCCATCAAAATTTCAAGAAAGTACCCATCCAGGGAGTAAACAGAACTGTACAAATAGTCAATTTTTCATTTAAAGGGATAAACAGCGATAATGTGAGAGAATAAAAAATGTAAAAAGAATTTTTGTAGCTATTAAGTTAAAGATAAGTATGTACAATTCCATGTAACTACTTAATGTAGGAACAAAACACCAAATGGAAAATGACGGTGTGAGGAAATTTGGTCATTACCGTCTCCCGCAATAGACATACAGCGGTTGCATTCTCAAACATCTATACTAAACAGTGATGTGGTTTACACCAGGACAGAATAAACAAAGATCAATAATGTGTGGTGTTTGAGGTCAAACTGTAGTAATCATGGTGCACAATATTACACAAATCTGGGATATTCCTCAGGGAAACGGCTCCTTTTTTTTTTTAATCTATGTCAAAGAATTTTAGATGCACATGTAGAAATTACAAAATCAGATTGAAAATCTGTTTGTCTTTTAAAGGTGGTTGTTCCGATTTATGTGTATTGTGTTCTCTACTTGATATGAGAAGCCTGGCACTTGCACTACACCACCTCACGTACCGTGGGAAACAAACTTGCGGTTTTGATGGTAGATGCAATAATGCATGTTGCAAAGCCCTATTCAAACTGTGCTAATATAAGTGGTTAACCACTCAAAACGGCGGTTTTTTGTTTATATCTTGGGAATGAAATGGATTGAGGGCTCAAATTTCAGGACGAAATTGAGAAAAAGACGACCTTCATCTTGATATCAAAATCGATACTACTTCGGGTAAATCAGGGGGGTCCATAAGACGATCGGAACACCACCCCTTTAATTACACATAAGAATTTTGATGCTTTTTTTTTTTTGGTGTCAGATCAGACAAATCGCTGCTTTTCCATTTTAAGTGTAGAGGGGCATGAAAATTAATCAAATTGCAGACAGTAATGAGTAAATATTTTCTGTTCCAAATAGCCAATAACTGCACTGAGAGAATTGGTTGAAGTTGTTAGAAATACAATGTAGTTTAAATGTTTGCAGATACTAGGTGGCTTATATAATCAATGTTTGTTGTTGTTGCACTAACTTCTCTAGGACAGGTGGTGTAGGTAACCAGAGACAGAATGACATGGCAACACAGCTTATCAAGCATACCAAGAGGAAATGCAGGTGATGGGGGCAACCCGATGTGCGGAATCAAAAACAAACAAAGCAAAGTTGCCATTATATATCGCGATTACAGGTATGGTAAGCCAAATGTTGTATAATGTCAACAATTTAGGTATAGTAAGCTAAATGTGGCAATATATCACAATTGAGGGTAGTTCAAAGAATATCCCTTTTCATCCTATGGATTGTTAATAATTGATCCTGTGAGTTCAAGAAGGTCATATGTGCAATACCGCCATTGACACAGCTATCTTTCCACATGAGTTAGTGGCTCTTGAAATGGTTCTTCGTGTGACCGCTGCGCGTGAAGAATCCGTTCAAGAGCACTGATCAAAGAAGATTTGGTATAATAGTATATTGATGGAATTTCGACAGATGGGACAGCTACCGTATTTCGGAATATAAGACCGCGTTCTTTATCGTTGTTTCAAAAGCTTCAAAGGATGCCCGGCTTATAAACCGAAGCGGCTTATACGTTGATGTTGTACGTTTCAAATTCAATCCACAAGTGAGTGACTTGAAAGCAACTATAAAAATTAAAATTAAACCACCGACAATCCTGAAGTGTCCTCAATTTACCAACTTGACGTGGTGAAACATCCTTGTGTGATTATTGACCCACTTGAATAATTGATTCAATATGAAGTACTTTCAGTGAGACTCTAAGTATATAAACAAAAAAAGCGATGAAGCGCATCGTCGGTATACAAATGACTAGACATGGATCAAACTATTTCGATCGCCCACAGACAATTACCGTGTAATTACTCGCAACATCGATCAGCGGGGAACCAGCTCGATCGCCCAGACAGACAATACCGTGTAATGTACTCGCACATCGACCAGCGGTGACCCCCAAGATCGAAAACCAGACCCTGTGTTTCTTGGCCATTCAAGGGGTTGGAAAATAATTCCTTCCTCCCCGTGTATTTAACCACTAAAAAACTTCCCGCACTGGTTGTATTGTCTCAGCTTTTTTTAAAAACAAATCCATGCCCTGTTTGTAAGTTTTGGTTAGTGATAAATGAATATTACCTTTATGAGATTTATGACATGAAATATTACGTATTCATTGTATCTTTTTTTTTTTTTAAAAACACATCTGAGTACAAGATTCAAGTATTAGTTTAATAACGCAATAAAGGTTCCCCCCCCAAGTTACCTATGGCTGCACGCTTAGAGCGTGTGTCTATCACCTAGGTTCAGCAAACCGTCGGGCCCCGGTCCGTTCTTGGATGGGAGACGGGCAAGAAGGACGACTATTTTTAAGGTTTGCGACTAATGTCTCGTCTTTAGTGATATGTCTTTGTTTTTCTCTCCTAATATTTGACTAGCATACCACCCTGCGCTGTTTAATTTTTTTTGAACTAAAAGAGCATTTTTACAGTTTTCACTTCTTTTTTCTCTGGTACTTGAACAGTTAGGTTAAGGGAAACTCATGTGCACCAACTTCCGTTGTGATAGAATTTCTTTCATTTGTTTTCAATTTTTTTTTCAAAATAGAAGCTAAACGATTACAAATAGAAACTTGAACGCTATTATAAAAGACTGATATTTTTATTAGATTTATGTGTTTTTATTTTTTGGTTTGGTACTTAATATTTCATTTGCGTGTAAAATAATCATTTTACTAATGTTGCAAAGCTAACATTACAAAATGGAAAACTGAACTCTATTAATA
The DNA here is from genome assembly GCA_023653785.1 of Ophioderma brevispina. Lineage (NCBI taxonomy): Eukaryota > Metazoa > Echinodermata > Ophiuroidea > Amphilepidida > Ophiodermatidae > Ophioderma > Ophioderma brevispina. The sequence continues at coordinate 27,710 of JAMKCH010008046.1, forward strand.
AAAAGACTGATTTTTTTTAAAACTATAGTTTAGATGTTTTTAATTCATAATTAAAAAAATTGTACTTAATATTTAATTTGCAATTTGAAAAAAATAGCCTAATCATGTTAATAATTAACCTCATAAGAAAACCACACGACACACAGTAAAAGTGGAAATATGAAGAAATGGAAAGCAAAGAACAGTTTCTTTATTGGGTTTGGACAAATTGACTTGTACTTTTTCATGGGGGAGGGACTGGGAAGTGACTCTTGCTTTTTTTTTTTAAGTGACACACTCATATTCCCTCTCTTTAGAAGAATGGTAGTCCGTCATAGTCTTCATCTTCGCTGTCCGTGAAATAGGGCCGCCACCGCCGCGGCACGATGGATTAGTTCCCTCCTCCATTGTCTTCCTCTGCCGTTCTTGATTTCATCCTCGGGTCCCTCTTCATCCTGCCGATCACCCCATACAGGATAACATGTTATATAAACAATAATGATGTAGATAAAAAGTAAACGCAAAAGTTAATACAAAACAGATTTGCGAAATTAGTGAAAGAAACTTAGATATGATGAGCTAATAATGGTATTGTCCGGAGTGGATTCCCCTTATCCAGTATGTAGTCCCTTTGGACCTGTTTAGTTCTGTGTAGAATCCAACAGGCCCACGTATTCCGTGGTAGTAAACGCTTTCCGCAGGCGTAAGCTTCCATGGAGGATAGCGACATTTACTTCAAAGGGTGTCCGACAAACCAAAATTAGTCTCTTCTTAATAAGGATAAATGTTTCTATAAAACATAAATGATTAGAGATAAAAAAAGTAACAACAATGAAGTAATACAAAACAGATTTGCGAAATAGTGATGGTAACTTAGATGAATGATGCTGATAAGGTATTGTCGGAGTGGTGTTTCCGTATTCCAGAGCGTATCCTTCGGGGACGTGCTCGTTCCGTGGTACGAATCCAACAGAGGCTCCGTCTTCCTTGGTAGTCAACGCTTTCCGGCAGGCTAGCTTCCATGGAGGATGTGACCAGTCAAAGGGCGCTCGACACACCAATATTAGTCTCTTCTGCATGTTTATTAGCACTAGCGATACTTGTAACAAAACTATAGCCACTGCTGTTGAAAACATACTAAAAAAATACGTACGAAGATTTGAAATGGGAATAATATTTCTGCCGTATTTCTTGACTTTGCTCCCATGGATTTTCATGTTCATTTAAATATATTATTAGTAAATATTATAAATATAAAATTTTATCTTTCCCTGGAGATTATCGTTGTTTTTTTTTATAAACATTAATAATACGTTGGTTTCTCTATGTAACAACGTTGTTACACGATCCTAAAGTCCTGCCGTCGCTGGTGCGCTTATCTGTCTGTGGTTCGGCTTATACGTTAAGGTCTTAATCTTTATACGGCGATTTTTAGGCCCTGCGGCCTTATTAAACAGCCGGCGCGGCTTATTTTCCGAAAATTACGGTATTGTACTAAAGACCTGTTGCACTCACATGACCAAATAGTCCTGAAGGTACACTGCCTCCCATGAGTTACAGACTTAAGAGCGATTCATGGAATTTGGCTCAACAATCTGCCACTAATGAGACTCCTGCAGTGACCTTTCAAAATGAAACATAAAATGTCTTACATAATTCAGTAAGTAAGCATCCTTACGTCTGCTTCAATGCCAACTCCTGACAGTAAATTTGGATACTTTTTTGTAGAATCATTGTTTTGCCCCTAATTCAAAATGATCATCACACATGGATCTTTACTTAGTCTCTTACACAAGCAGGTACACAGGCATGTGTGATAACCATTGTTTTTGCTTTAATCAATGATTCATGACACATGACTCAACTCTCTGTTTTCATTCAGCGTGTATTATAGACTGAACAGGAGGCGACACTGTTTGATTTACTTGTATTATTAAACAAGCTGTTTTCAGCTTCTGATTATTTCTTGCTGAATTGGTAAAATTCATGAAGACAAGCATGCAAATTCTGCACTTAATCCAAAGGATAAAGTGGCCATGATTTTGATGACGTCGTAATTATGAAACCTTTCTTTATGTGTATATGTGTGTATGTTGGTAAGCTTTGAAACCTCATAATCTTTGTGGTAAATTTGAGTATTTTTCACTTTACCTTTTTTAGGCCAGCAATCTGCATAGACCACCAACGAACAAGATGCCGTCCCCATTGGCAAGTAAGAGAGTGTGACTTGTAGCTTTCATGATTTGGTAGGTTATTTGTAATCATGTTAATTAGAGATCTTGTGTCAATGTAGTCTAGAATTGGAGTGAACATTTGATAAGTTAACTTGATAGAGTAAAGATAAATATTTATCACTGAGTCAATGAGATTATGGTCAGTAACACACCGACCAACCAAGAGGGGAAAAAACTCTACCAGGAAATCGAGTAAGAACGAATGCTTGTCTGTCACCGACATCCACTTTCTGCAAAATTTGTACCTGCATTAAAAAATACTTAGTTACTTGCCCTTGTGTCTGGGCTGCGTGATTACTAGTACTAAATAAGAAATTGGTGACAATTAACATTACAGGTAACTATCATTGGTGATGCACAGATTAGCCGATGCCCCTAGAGGGCGCAAAGTCTGACTGGACAACAAACCGTTCTAGCCTAGGTAGCAGCATTCCATTACCCACACCTATTTCAGAGTGCGAGGCACTTGTCGATAAAGTGTTCAGGGTACGACTAACAAGCTTTATTTGTTCAATTTCATGAATTTATGTGTTGGTTTTACAGAAAAACATTGGGCTAAATGCTCGGGGAGGAGTGGTCAGGACATGCCATCCTCACACAACATGTGAATTCATATCGGCATTAACATCCGGCGCATCCTGCGTGCTAGTCTATTTGAAAGCTTAGGGGAAGGGTACAGGGTGCTCTTACCGTATCAGACCAGAGACTTAACTAAAGGCTAATATCTGGTCACGAATAGTAAATCGAAATGACCGTTATTGGAAATTACACTGTTTTGCAGCGCGGTTAATACACTAACCCCGCCCGATTTTTAAACTGTAAATAGGGTTGCCTAGACACGGGGATATCTGACCAGCAGGTTTCCCTGGCAGGGTTTCAAGAGTGACATAGTTACCTACATAAATTAGAGATGGACAATGATGGATTTGTTTTCCATTAGTTCAGACTTTGAGCATCCTGTGCTTAACATGCAGAATAGCAACTTCACTTTTATCAGATGCCACAGGATTTATTCCTCTAGTTTTTAATGATGAACTATTTATTTGTATTTTTTTCTTTTCGAACAGCTTAGTGGAAGGTGCCAGACGCTCTGGGTCCATGCCTCCTCATATCAACAGCCATTGCCTCTCAAAGGCAGGGTCAAAAGGTCATCATTGCCAGATGGAAAGGGCCAATGTAGGCTTGGGGCAATCTGGATGATGTTAGATGATGACGTATGTACGAACTCTGCTATGTTCTATGATATGTAGGGACTATTGCAAAGATGCCGTGGTGCATTAAGCTTGAACACAGTGTTTTCACCATGCAAATTGTCATCTTTATTTTTGAACATTTTAAGTCAGGGCAACAAAAATTCTGGCACTGATATACTTTGTCCAATGGCGGTAGGAGTGATGTCTCCCTTTCGTGCCAATTAAATCTATATAAATTTATATTTTTGTTGTAATTTTTGTCTGCTTACAGCTGCAACTAATGTGTAATGCCACGTTTAACACTGAATGAAAGCTATGCTGTGGATGAACTCTAGAAGTAGGGTTGCAGGTAAAGCCCCATGATATACTTCCAGTCACAGCGATCCGATTTCTGCGCATGAGCATGCGTACCCACTTGTCCTTGGTCTGATCCGTCTTTGCGCACGCCAAGCGCTCACGGCGACTGGAAGTATATCATGGGTTTAAGACCCGTGTAAAAAATCAACAAAATCCATGATGAGTAAATATGTTGGCTGCACGGGTTTGAAATTTCCACACCCTTTTTGGTGTGTGTTTGAGTACTTTATCCACTGTACCTCATGTCTTCAAACACTGATGTTGAAACATTCACCTTTTCCAATGAAAAGAATTGATTTCAGTACCTCCTTGAACACTGTTATTTGTTTGTTTTTAATGAAATTTGAGTGAACACAGCAGTAAAATTGATATGCATACTTTATTGTGTGTATCTGTTTTTCAGCGTATCTGTTTCCAGTACGACAGTAGAAGAGAAGATTGTCTGTGCAATAGAGCTGGGAATGAGCAGATAAAACATGCGGCAAGGTAGGCATGCGTGGGTCCCTTAAAGTGATGTTGTAAGCAGTGGCGTAACCAGCTTTTTTTGTTTCAGGGGGGGCAAAGGGGGGGGGGGATTTGTGATGAACCACTCTGTTAACATGTTTGAATCCCTAATTGCAATAGAGAAGCCGTTAGTATCAACAGTGCAAACAGATGAAGCTGTTGGCATCACTGATGACAACAAGAACTTCAAGCATCAACAGAAACTGAAAAACAGACCCATAATGCCATGTGCCCCGCAGGGCTTGTAGTATTTGTCTTGCATTCCTCCTGCTTTGATTTTGTCAGTGTACAAGAGCTTAAAATATCTAGACATTAATCATAATAATATTGTTTCCGTTTTTGTTGCTACAGGTAACCTATAGTTGACCCTTAAAGTGGGAAGTAAGTTGACGCATTCTAGAAGATAATCTCTTGCAACCAATGTCACTGCTAAGCTTGTCCTTCACACTGGCCTGTAGTGAAGAGTTTTCATTTATACATGAACACCATTACCAGTAGTACCTTTGCTTTGGTACTATCCTTGGTGGTTCCATAAAACCATGGTCATAGAGGTTGAAGTGCAAAAGATAGTATGTTTTAATTTTTGTATGCACTCTATTGCATTTATTCTTGATGCAGTCATTATTAAATAGGAGCTATATTATAGACTGCCATTCGACTGACTGTATTAGTTTATATGCATCAGCGCTGCTTTGCGACTATCGTGCACCGCCTAATACTGCGCAAAAATATTGGGCTTCGTCTCGCACATGAAGCAATACTGTTTTTCATTTTTTTTAAAGCCATTTTTATCAAGGGCAGCTTTCTTGCATAATAATAGTAATCTTGGTATTGCTTGAGGTTGAAAAGAAATATCGTCCCTTGCCAGAAAATATCATGCGAGTTGATTTTTGTGTCGCCTCCCTAAGGCAGTAAGACACATAGGGATCACTTTGTCCACGGTTGTTGATGTCTGTTGTTGTATTGTTGTTGATGTCTTTTGTTGTTGTTGTGAAAAGGGTTAACATTTGCCTGTCATATCCTTATACTTTGATGGATTTACCAAAACTTGGGTCACAGGTGCAGTCATGGCATCCCCCACTTGTTTGATGAGGTCAAAGGTCACATGCCAAGGTCAAAGTCCAGTGAGGCAATGTACAATATTCTAAAATTGTAAAATTGACCTCTTGTAAAGATGAAGTTCATTGGACCAACTTGAATCCATAGGTGGCAACATGGGACCCTCATTTTGTTGATGAGGTCAAAGGTCCACATACAGGTAAAGGTCATGTGAAGCTTATCATTCACTAACCGCGACCGGCATGCGACACAACGGTCCGAGGACCGATGTACTTTTTAATCCTAGGGTTTGGGGCGATATCTTCTGTTATCACCTTCAATCCATCTATATTATATAAGTATCTTATCTTTTGGTACAGCAACGAAATTCTGGAAAAGGGCACAATTTGAATAAAAATTGTGAAATTATTTTGAGACTTGTAAATACTGACAGTCCCTAAAGCAAATCATTTCTTTTTAGTAGGACAGTTTACCCCAGTAATATAGTCAGCAGTGACCTATTTCCATAAATTAAATTATCCTGTAGCTATACCGAGATGAGCCACGGGAGTGGTAGCTACAAGAAATATCGGCAATATCAGTAAGGAATCGGAACCACCTTGGAATTTGGTGTTGTGTCCAGGAAGGTATGTTGTTGTTGTTCTTCATGATAACTTAGTGTTACGAGTAAGTTTATACTAAGGTACTTATGTAAATGGTGTTGTTAATTTCTCTGTTTGTGAACAGCAAAATGCAACGTTCAGTTTCTGTGAGAAATTGATCTGCATGTAAGGACTAATATAATAGTTTAGGCCAGTGGTTCTATGATGTCAAAAATCTCAACTTTGAGGATAAGTCAAAGAAACAATTTTTGATGATTTTTAACTGTTAACTTATTACGGCTTAGTTCAATGCTGGAGAAACTACAGCAACCTCGTCCTGGCTCGTTGCATTGAGGAATCCTGACCTCATCCACAACTCTGACCTTCACAGCACAGTCACCGGATTCATATGACGATTAATTAGGATTATTAGCTAGGCAAATTTGTTATACTAGGCATGCATTAAGCAGATATTAGATCATTTAGATTTGATTACATATTTAAGGTGATCTTGCACTCTAAATTGTTTTTTCTTGGCGTTTTGTAAGGACAACTTTTGGAGGAACACTAGTTGAAGTGCACAGCCAGAAGGTACATATTTATGATAATTTTACCTATTCGTGCATAAATGCATTCTTTTTTTTATGAATGATTAATACTTTAAAATCTGATTCCAAGCAAAAAATGCACTTTATAACAAAAGCATACATCATTCTGCAAAGTAAAGTGGTATGTGGAAACCTCTCTCCCATTTATGAACATTTTTATAACTTCTTACTTCTTTACAGGAATTAATATTTGTACTCATATTTACCAAGTAGTTTCTAGACAACCACACTAGATTGTCCTCCCTCTTAGGCATTTCTGTGTTTACTCTTTCAAGTAGGCGCCTATTACGTGTCCAAGTCTCAAGCCAAGAATTTAATCGAGGGATTAGAGAGCTCCCATTTCAACTACAGGTGCAGTACCCAGATGCCAGGGGGCGCAATATCTGCGTGTCATCACTTTGGATAAACCTGTGGACCAGGACCGCAGTTTTGCTGAACAGAGTGATTTGAGGTTATGCCAAGTTCAACTAGGTTTTGGTTATGTCCCGATTCATAATTCATGTTATAAATCTCCTCAACTACATAGTCCCTCTTGTTTGAGGCCATCCCATGTCCCCACACGCTGTTTGACCCCATGCAAATTGTCTCTTTTATTTTTAGAATAAAAACAACAAAAAAGAAAAAAAACAAAAAAAACAATTTTAAGCATGACGACACAATTTGAGCAAATGGTATAGTAGGGACATGCAAGAGCTATTACCTCCGCAAAAAATCAGAAAAATCCATGCGGGAATCTTCCATATAGGCCTACAAATGTCATAATTGTATGTTATAGTCCCTCTATATGCCTATTTCCCATAGAAAGACGTGTAAAGCTATATTTTTATGAAAATCATATTTGCCCCATGAAATTTCATCAAATTTACACAAGTAGTTAGTGCCATAAATACTCCAACTGAGTTGTCAACAGTGTGTCCGCCGTTGTATTTTTAGTGGTTAATTTTCCTTATAGTCCATAATAATGGACTTTCAAACAGCTGTTCCGGGGGGGAGGGTGGGGGGTGGTACTCAAGGTTTGCTTTTGGTGGGAGAGTGCCCTTCATGCATCTGACATGTGGACCCATGGCTCTACATAGCCAAATTTGCAACAAATGGACCCATTGGTACACCTGGGCCAAACATTTTTAGCAAAAATTAAACATAATATGCTCAATTTTTTACCAAATTTTACTAAATTGTTGTAAAATTGAAACGTTTGGCTGTTCTGTGGCTGGAAAATTTGGCTATTATTCCAAACCTTTTTGGGGGGGGGTGGGGGGGGGGGAAAATTTTGAGGAAAGGAAAATTCGTATAGCAAATTAACCTAGAAAGGGATCATTGATAATTTGTATACCAAATGGTAAAAAATGAGGCACATATTTGTGGCGCATCCCTGTATGGTTATTTATATTGAGTGTCCCTGTAGGCAGATTTGCACTTTTTATTTCAAATTTTCATGTTAAATAAAAAAAAATACTAATTGGGTTGTTACTTTGTTTGTTGCTTATTGATTGTAATTTGAAGATGCCATGTTTTTCTGTAATTGTCCCCATGCTGCACAATCAGCTGCCAAGCTTGCTGTTGAAGGCAATTATGCTGAAGCAAGGATCAATGCGCTGTCCACAGAAACTAGTAAGAAGCCAGTGTAGTATTGAGTTCAGTGGAGTAGTAGTAGCAGTGGAAAACCAAAGGTTTAAATTCGGTTTTGTCCTCGTGGCTAACGGGGGTGGCGTATCACCTCACATTCACAGCAATACTGCTGTGTGAAGGATTCATGGCGCAAAAGATAATTGCATATCTGTCTGTGTATCTGTATGTGGTAAAAATGTTGGCCCAAAAAAGGTTAACCCTAAACATAATTGCTCACTGTTTCCAAATACTTGGATACAATGGTCCGTGGGTAATGAACCCCACATGAGGTAACATCGATGTGTCCTTTTGTGACATCCTGTGACCTTTGTCCTCATTCACAAATCGGGAATGTAGTCGATGAAACACTGTATTTTTAAAAAAACATTGGTTATTAATTATCTTCTGTGGAGAAAAAGATCGTATTTTACAAATTTAAATGTGTATGATAAGTGTGTTTAATTGCCACTTGTTACAATACAGCCAAAGTCAGGGTGACGAGGATACTGGTGATGAAGGTATTCTACCAGACTTCATTTCCAACATGGCTCCCATCCATTCTGCACTAGCCAAAGCTCAAACGGTAAGCTACAAACATGATATTAGTTAGGAGACCTTAAGGATTAAATATTTATTTTGGGTAAGCTGAACCCTCACAGTCTCTAGTAAACAAAGAAAGTTTGGCAAAATAAATTAATGTTATTACGAAGACTATGAGTAACAGTGCAGTAGATCATTGGCAAACCAAGTACCTTGTGCTAATCCACATCTGTGTATGTTATTTTTAGCAATCCAGCATTCTTAGATCGCAACATTGCTTATGGGATCATTGACCGACTGCGAGGTTTTGGTTAAAATTTTTGAAATCCTTCACACTAAACTGATGTGCTGTGAGCATAAACATCTAAATCAAACATCATATATCCATAAGATGTCCAGGGTAAATGAGAAAAATTGTAGCTTTCTTCTGGTACCCACAATATTGACCACTTTCCAGTAAAATCGCCCCCTGGACGAGGCTATTAGCAATCAACGACCATGGACTTTAATATTATATTACATTCCCTTTCACACAAACCCTGTCCACTCTAACCATGCCATTTCTTGAGAACTGGTTTATGGCCCCATGAAAAAGGCTCCATGGTAATGAACCCGCAAGTGAACTCTTAGGGGAAGAAAGAGGCAAGCATCATGCATGATTTTGACAGGGTGCCAAATTAATAATTCCGGGACTTTGTCGATCATGAAAGTTACACACTGTTAAGCGTGGCATTGGCAGCTTTATAGGTCATGTTGGGTGTAAAGATGTGAGGTACAGTTAATATAAATGTGAATAACAAACAATTGATAATACTATAACATTGGCAATGGCTTTCTTTGGCTATTAGCTTGAGCCGTAGCAGCTGGGACATACCTTTTGATGTTGATGACGATGATGAAGAGGATGAGGAAGAGAATGCATATATCAAGGAAGTGCACTCATTGAGAAAGAACGTGCAATGACAAAAGGTAGGCTTCATTGAAATTTATTGATTGGGGGCTGGATGGGGAGCAAAATTGTCGTACATATAAAGCCCTTTGAACTCCCCTGGATGTAGTAAGACTTCCGGAAGTTCCAGAAATTTGGCATAATAAAAAAAAATCCTGGAAATTATTTTTTGGTAGGGGATAATACCCCTGTAACTCCTTCTTATCCTTTCGTTTGAACAATTCCTTTTCCTGCATAAAAGTTAGGCATTGGGCGCAGCGTTTGGCTGCTGGGGGAAGGGCTGGATCATTTTTCAGAAAATGATATGCCCACTTACCTCCCTGAACTGTCTATGTGAGTTTTCTTTGTTCCATTTTCCTTTGCTGCTGGGATTTGGGTGTGAGGACTATTCTTTTATTTATCATTTGGGCATAATACTTAATTTCACCAGTCCATGAGTGTCGGAGTGTATCTGACCATCACATAAAATGGTATTAAAAAAAATGCTGTGAAACAAATACGCGAATCAATAGCGATTTCTTTTTTGGTAGAGAGATATATAACACCAACGATGGATTTGGCGAAAATCTTAAGGGTAAAAAATGATAATTAAGTATTCTTAAACTTTCATTATTGATTTTATACGTTGTTGTTTGGTTTTGTGTCTTTTCAGCAAAGCAGAGGCGAAAGAAGATTTCCGATCACCACGCCAACTTATTCACAAGAGGAAAACGCCACCAGTAAAATGTTCAATCCTCAATCCCAAGGGCTATTCAATGGCGAATGACTTGTAGAGCAGTTTTCCTTTTATACAGTGTGTCTTAAAGAAATGATTCAGTTGGTCACTGGTGATAATGTAGTCTACCTGGCATTTTGGCAAAAGATTTTTGCATGGGGAATATTGGTTAAAAGTGACTTTCAAAGGGCAACAATTATGATAATTTATTTAAATTTTTATATTCAAAAGTGCTAAATTTGGAAATTTGTGACTTTTACTGGGGGACACTGTAGGGCAATGCTTAAAGTGGGAGGGGGCAGTAAATTCCCCCGCCCCCATATGGCACTGCCACAGCTACCCACGTAGTCCCATTTCTTTATGTCTGAAACTTTTTGTCTGTTCAATCATGTTGTGCTTGAGTTACTACAGACACTGTTCATGAGAGTAAAGTTTGAACAAAATAGAGACAATGAATCAAAAATTAAGCATTGTAATCAGCTTGAACCTTGTTTGCACTCGTGTGTGTCCCCTCTTTAGTATTTTTATAAACTCTTCGTTGTTCAACAATACCCACATTTTTGTGTCGCCTGCCTTAAGCAGGAAGACACACAGGGATCACTTTGTCCACTGTTGTTGTTGATGTCTGTTGTTGTTGATGTCTGTTGTTGTTGATGTCTGTTGTCTGTTGTTAATTGTTGATGTCTGTTGTGAAAAAGGGTTAACATTTGCCTGTAATATCCACATACTTTGATAGATTTAAACCAAACTTGAGTCATAGGTGCAGCATGGGATCCCTCATTTGTTGATGATGTCAAAGGTCACATACCAAGGTCAAAGGTCATGTGAGGTCAAGTTGTAAGATAGGCTGAAAATGTAAAATTGACCTCATTTGAAAAGTTGAAGTTCAATTTGGACCAAACTTGAATCAAAGGTGCAACATGGGATCCCTCATTTGTTGATGAGGTCAAAGGTCACATACCAAGGTCAAAGGTCATGTGAGGTCAAGTTGTAAGATAGGATGAAAATGTAAAATTTTACCTCATTTGAAAAGTTGAAGTTCAATTGCAACCAAACTTGGTTTATGGAGTTTATATGCAAACCCTCATTTTTTTATGAGGTCCAAGGTCACATCAAGGTCAAAGGTCATGCTAGGCCTATCATTCACTAACGCGGACAGGAAGGCCTAACAAGCGGTCCGAGGACCGAAGTATTTTGATTAAAATGAACGTTTTTTGATAAATGTGGGTTATGCTTCAATCAACATGAATGATGTTTCAAACACATCTCTTTTAATCAAAACACAAAATTCAAGTTACCATACAATGTTTCAAATATATCATATACTCTAATCCGAGAAAAAAATTCCTGGCCATGAAACACACACTGTTTGTACGTGAACTGCATCTACGTGCAACCCAGTGGTGCACCATTTTGGTGGGGGGGAGGAAAACGGGGGCTACCTCGTAACTTGGCCAAGACATTTTTACATAACACTATAGTTGTAATGACTCCATTGTGGGCTATATTTCATTTCTTCTAGAAAGGATTCATAAAGTGATCATGACAATTTGTTGAATGTTGGTTATTTCATAACAGAATTTGCTTTTACTATTTCAATTCTGAAATATCTCTTAGTGTTCAGTGAATTGTCCGACTACTAAATTCATTGTCAAACTTCATTGTATATATTCTTTTTTTAGTGACTACATATTGTTTTAATGTATATAAAAGTAATTTAAGAGAGCTTGGTCACTTCCTATCTAAATTATGAATATCTATTAGAATATGGGTCAGGTCAGTTTATGCTTGGATTCCCATGGAATCTGCAAACAGACTTGTCACCAATGGTATAACTCCAAAGCTATTTGGGATCCATTTGTTGAGTTGAACAATTTGGATACTGAATATTCATCTTGAATCAGTTTTACTTGAATTAAATAATAATATTAATATGGAATGTTTTTTTGGAGATACAAGAATAGAGTGCAATTGCAAGAACGTCACTGAAACTAGTTTTTAATTCATGCATTAGTGTTCTAGCAATATCTTCTGTTCTTGTATCACCTCAAAGCCATCCATTATTTAGAAATAAAAGATACGATTTGTTGTTTTATCCGTCCAGTATCATGTCATATTGGATGGGCAGTCCATTTTTTTTAGTAGTGGATGCCAGCGCAGACTACGATAGAAATAGTAGACTGCCCATCCAATATAATATGATAATGGACAGGCAAAACAAAAGTCCTATTTTTTATTCCTATTCTTATTTAGTTTTTACTGTTTTAATCACTGAAAATATTCCCTATTTTGATTAATTTAAAAGATAATTTTATCCTCCCACTGTGAAGAATGATCCAACCCATAGTAGCTGTGTGTACTATTGACCATATACACGCACACGTAAACACTTGTGTGACAATACACTATGTAATATTTTATAACACCCAAGTAGATCCTTGTAATTTGAGGGAGATTTATAGTCACATGTAAATTCATAAAATTACATATTACACTGCTTACAGGAATAAGTAATTGACCGTTCACCATCCTTTTCATTATTTTTTTTCCATAACGTTTTTTCTATTCACATCTCGTGCTTCTTCACTAAATGTGGGTCACCTAATGCACGCACTTAAACAGAACTTTGACGTGGCTATGATGTATAATATTACGATCAGTCTGGGAACTTGCATATTCATGGACAGATGGTCTTTGCATGAGCAAACAATGGGACATGATCTTATTTCGGTTTCTGCTGGTTTCTTCTTGGAAGATTGTTCGGACCATGTTTAATGCAGTGGATATAGCAATTGATGGAAGAAGGAGAATTTAAAGACACTATCGGTGATTTGCTAAATCCGAAAATCGAAAAAATCTTCAAAAATCAGATTTTGCATGTCTATAACAAGTATAGGTATCCTAACGTATCCTACAAGTGCTAAGACTGAAAGCAACCTAATAAGGACAAATCATACATTTTAGTCATTACTGTCCGTACGGACACTTACTACAACACGTAATTGAATGGAGATTCATATCTTTGAGCACTGCCGTTTTCTTCCTTTTCTGTTACATTTTCAGTTGCAAAAAATAACTTAAGAGAATTCTACAGACTTGTCCTTCAATTGTAAGCTATTTCTGCAAATTTCAAATATTTTGACTCTTTTGGTTGAATCACTGATAGTGTCTTTAAAGTAAGTAAACATTTAGGCCTAGCCCAAGGTTCTCAGCTAGCCTAAGCCTAGTCAAACTCAATGTTAAGTCTGAGCTTAATGACAAGGATCTAATTGGATGTTATATAAAACAAATAATGAATGTTTTTCATTCGTGCAATGGAAAGAATATTTCCTTTTTGTTGCTGAAATGTTCCGTTCAACTTGTATATAGTCTCCTATTAGATAGGCTACAACCAATGATATTGCATATTTATACGCTAAACCCCACCCACTGAATAAGAATATATAAATATTTCTACACCAACTCTGCCAATGCTATAGTGAAAATACATTAAATTATGAAATTCATGCTGTAAATTATTTTTTGTTTTAACTTAAAATTGTATTAAATAATTATTCCACCAATATGTAAATAGGTGCTTTGTAAATTGGTGCTGGTACATAATAACTGTAAAGATATTTTTAATATTGATCATAACAATTATTTACTGTAATTAGCTAGTTTATATGAAATGTTTCACAGTCTTCACCAAGATGAAGGCGAGTGGTTAGTGCTTTGAACTCTGATCGGAAGGTCATATTGGGCCAAAGCAAAACAATTTTGTTTGTCCTCTAAGGGACGACCCTGTTTCAGAACACTGGGAATAAAGTTTGTACTGTACTTTCAGAATTTTCATATTTTAAATTACATCAAGAGAGATTTTTGAAACATCCAAATTGTTTTGATACAAAAATAATACAATTTTCATAATTTAACCCTTACATGTACATCTTGGCTATGATTTATAAAAAAAACCCCTATTATAAATTTGGTGGTGGTGGACAAGCAAATATTTGTTATCCCCAGCTTGAAAAGCCATGGAGGGTTTTGCGACCGCACATTCCTTCTGTATGTCCCATTTTGGTTAGGTTAACCGGGACGTTAGCAAGGTTGACTAAAAAAGTGAACTTGTACCAGATCCCAATGTCCAAATATGACAAAACTTGGTATGTGGGTAGTGGTAGATGCAAGTAATACCCATGCACTGTGTCGTCATTGTTTGTGCATACTAATGAGCTCATTTGCATTAATTGCTTGCCACCAGTTTGCTCCCCACCGGGGGAACTTGCAGTATTTTTGTTTTTGTTTTTAGGACATCCGATTGTAATTGGAAAGACCTCATGGCAGCATAAATCATGCGTGTGTGTCCGTGTATTAGATACACAAGGACATTTCCAGAAAGAAGCACCACCCCAATTTTTTAACCCATTTTTTACATATTTGGAATGCTTATCAATGTATTAGATCACACTTGGAGTGAATAAGCTGAATACGCCGTTTTTGTGTAATGCGATGATCAGTATTTTCTGTACACAACAGAAAAAGCATGCTTTTCTATTGTCAAGATTACGATAGCAGGCAAGTTCAGTGCAGTGATGGATCAAGTTCATACTTGGTATGCTTATAAATTGAGACAAGGGGTCTTAAGTGGGGTAATAGATGAAAATATCAAATGTCATTCAGGGGTAACTGAAGGTCATTTGACCACATAATCAGGTAACCTATTTGGGACTTCCGTTCCTATTTTCCCCCTGGCTTGAAAACAGAGGGGGATTTTGCAATAGCGCTTATGTGTGTGTGTGTGTTCCAGTTTGGTAAGGTTTTTGTTTTTCATGTCCAATTCGAAAAGTTTGTCCGATTTAAGCCAGAATTTGGGTTAAGGTGCAGTAGGGGTTCCTTCATATGTAGATGATGTCAAAGGTCATAGACCAAGGTCAGAGGTAATCTGAGGTCATGTTGTATGTATGTACGTGTGTGCATTCCAGTTTGGTTAGGTTTTTTGTTTTTCAGGTCTCCTTCGAAAACTTGGAAATCCGATTTAAACCAGACTTGGGGTTAAGGTGCAATAGAGGTTCCTTCATATATGGATGTCATAGGTCATGGACCAAGGTTAAAGGTCATCTGAGGTCATGTTCCAGACTGCCATCTTGCCAGGGGGATGGCGCACATGTAGTTATTTTTATTTTGACTTATTTGGTATCGAGCCATTACAAGAATGTGCAGGTGATTTCCTACTGTTGAATCAGTTATTTGAAGCTTTGTGATGTAGGTCTACATCCCTTGCTCAATAGGAGAAGTGACTACCTGATTAAATTGATTGAAACAAAAACTGATGTCAACTTTCGAGCAACTCGGTAATTGTATATGTGTGTGGCTATTTGTGAATTTTTTTTTTTTTTTTTTTTACTGGGAATAAAGTTTGTACTGTACTTTCAGAATTTTCATATTTTAAATTACATCAAGAGAGATTTTTGAAACATCCAAATTGTTTTGATACAAAAATAATACAATTTTCATAATTTAACCCTTACATGTACATCTTGGCTATGATTTATAAAAAACCCCTATTATAAATTTGGTGGTGGTGGACAAGCAAATATTTGTTATCCCCAGCTTGAAAAGCCATGGAGGGTTTTGCGACCGCACATTCCTTCTGTATGTCCCATTTTGGTTAGGTTAACCGGGACGTTAGCAAGGTTGACTAAAAAGTGAACTTGTACCAGATCCCAATGTCCAAATATGACAAAACTTGGTATGTGGGTAGTGGTAGATGCAAGTAATACCCATGCTTGGGGTTAAGGTGCAATAGAGGTTCCTTCATATATGGATGTCATAGGTCATGGACCAAGGTTAAAGGTCATCTGAGGTCATGTTCCAGACTGCCATCTTGCCAGGGGGATGGCGCACATGTAGTTATTTTTATTTTGACTTATTTGGTATCGAGCCATTACAAGAATGTGCAGGTGATTTCCTACTGTTGAATCAGTTATTTGAAGCTTTGTGATGTAGGTCTACATCCCTTGCTCAATAGGAGAAGTGACTACCTGATTAAATTGATTGAAACAAAAACTGATGTCAACTTTCGAGCAACTCGGTAATTGTATATGTGTGTGGCTATTTGTGAATGTTTTCAAAATTGTTCATATTGATCTGTTTACCTGTGTTAACCCGACTAGCATAAAACTTGGATAACATACAATGAGTGTTACAGAGCAAAGATTATATGTGGAATACTAAGTACATTACAGGTCTGAGGTCAAAACTACTGTGATTTTTGTGAAGTTTTTGGTAAAAAATTATTTTCATTTTGCACATGTTATATATCATAATTTAATCCTTAAATAAATATTGCTGAAATACAGGAAAACAAATTATTAAAAAAAACAGTCATAGCCAATTGGGCTGCCCATGTCAAACTTGACCCTCTATTGGTTGCAAAATGTCATCCAGTAACAATTCATTTGTTTGTTGTTCATCATTAATCACCAAGTCATTTAAAAAATGATTGGGTAGGCAAAAGTGATGGTGAGCAGGGTGGAGGGGGAAATGTCAGCGAGTAAGTAGACCCATGTGGTGTGAGAAATGGATTTGTGGGAGATGTATAAAGATGAAGAGTGTGACCCCAAGCTTGGCAAGAGATTGTGTGGAATGTGAGAAAGAGCTGGAGGGATGGTGGAAAAGTTCTGTGATGAAGTGAAATCAGTGAAAGAGTTCTCATACCAGGGTAAATGTAAATGGTGGATGCGAGGGTAGAGTAAGGTTTGGGGAATGTGGAGAGTTGCTACACAGGAAAAGATTTCCTTTGAAGATGAAAGGAATGTGTGAGATTGGTGATGATGTACAGGAGTGAGACATGGTATCTGAGAGAAAATGAAATGGGGATTTTGAAGACGAGAGAGCGATGGTGAGAGCAATATGTGGTGTGAAGTTGATGGATAGGAAGATGACTGAGGACTGCTGATGTTGGGTTTGGAAGAAGTGGTGGACCGGTTGGCCAAGGTGAATGATGTACATTGGTATGGACACATGCAGAGGATAATGAGTATGTTGAGTAGGGTCCTTGAGTTCAGGGTGGGCAATTCGAGGAGGGGGAATGTCCAAAGAAGAGATGGAAGATGCAAGTGGAGGAGAGTAGGAGTTGGGTTGAGGATGGAGGATGCATTGAATTGGGCAAAGTGGAGGGAGGTAAGGGCAATTGCTGCAAGTGTGAGGTAAATCTGGCTACTCCATGTTCATGCGGACAACTAAAACTGTGGATTTACTAATACTACTACTACATCATCTCCACAGTGCAATTTAATTAGAGAATAAAATATGAGATTTTTGTTTTGGCCATCTTAGATGGTGTCATAATGGATGGGCATCCAATATTTTGAGTGGATGCCGGCGCGTGTCAGGCTAAGGCTACACCGCGTAATTGTTGCACGCACTATCCATCTATTGCCCAGTAATGGATGGGCGGAGCTTTGACCTAAACCAATCAAATTTCTTGTTAACATGATAAACCACGCCCACTGAATATGAATCATGTAGAAAAGTTGAAATTAAACATCAACGACATTGGACTTAATAGTAAACCCAAGCGACTGTGAGACTATCTTCCCTTTGAGAGAGGAAGGTTGAAATTGAGGAGGGTGTGCTGGGTTAAAAATTGCATTTAATCCCAGATTAATCGCTTTCGCACTAGTTAATTTTAATCCTGTGCTTTGTCAAAAAATTTTAATGTCTCTCTGCACTTTATAATGCAAGATGCATTTACATTAAGTACTCTAAGCTAAAGCTCTGAATTACTACAGTCGAATATGTTTCAAAAGCACAGATAAAATAGCTTTGCATTCAAGATACTTCTTGTACTGGTGTTAGGCCTCACATACGAAATATTATGTTATTCACCATTAAGTTTCACAAATTAATGCAGGCCTATATGTATATTATATCTATACACAACTAGGAAATTTTGTTAAGAAACCATCTGTTTCCATTTAGAATAGTAAGCTTTATTTAATTTGATAATGCCCACGGGCCACATGGTTCCATAATTGATTTCAAAGGATTTTATAATCATCCACGTACAACAATTTTTGCAATAAAATGATAGAATACAAAAAATCTCTGTTAGTGCATGCGTGTAAAATATAGGCCCCGACAGTAAATGTAAAACATCCAGTTTGGCCTCTAGCCTCCTCTCCCAAACAGTGGACTGAAGTTATGGAAGTCTGACGGTTGCTTGGATTTATTATACTTGATGGTGAACTCATTGCAAATAAAGAAAGTCTGTTTATAATTATTATAAGGCTGAATTCCAATAACACTTAGAGAACTAAACACATGGACTTACAATATAAATAAATACTCAACACAAAGTATCTTCAGGTGAATTTATTTTGTGAAAATACATTCCTCATTGCGTGCAAAATATCAATGCCTTGCCCATTTATACACAATTTTATACATATACTGACATGTTAAAAATATCTCAAGAATAGAATTCCTTTGTTAAATATTTGAGTTGTAACATGAATTTCATAGACCACGTCACAGATGAATAAATTTAAAACAAACTACAATTTGCATGGGAAATGTATTTTTCAAATCAACAATTCATGATTTTTAAAATACCAGACTATCACTTTTTTGAAGACGCTAATAAAGGAAATTGAGAGCTCAGAAGACAGAAAGTATTGGTGTGGCAATAATGCAAAGTGCTGTTGCATAATATCTGTAGCAGGGACGGAATTAACATGAGCAATTGCTGCGCAACTATGAGATTTGACACTGCAAAACTGACATGCTCTTAGTAGATGATATATTAGCAACACTACTTGATGTTTATAGACTTGGAAGAAACCACTATTTTCACAGGTCATTTTGGCCCATTTTGAATACTCTGTATTTTGTTAATGC
The DNA here is from genome assembly GCA_023653785.1 of Ophioderma brevispina. Classification (NCBI taxonomy): domain Eukaryota; kingdom Metazoa; phylum Echinodermata; class Ophiuroidea; order Amphilepidida; family Ophiodermatidae; genus Ophioderma; species Ophioderma brevispina. Next base: position 46,920 of record JAMKCH010008046.1, read on the forward strand.
ATGTACACACCAATCGCCAAATTACAGATCAAGTGTGCGTAATCACGATGCTTGTTGCTTGTAACTATAGGCATTTTTCTATTGAGCAATATCTTCCGGATTGAACCGGGAAAAGGATTAAAACTGGTTAAAGGTGCGTGTTCCGATCGTCTATGGGACCCCCCTGTTTTACCCGAAAGTAGTATCGATTTTGATATCAGATGAAAGGCCGTATTTTTCTCATTGTCGTCCTGAAATTTGAGCCCGAAAATCCATTTCATTCCCAAGATATAAACAAAAAACCACCGTTTTAGTGGTTAACCATCAATATTAGCACAGTATTGAATAGGGCTTTGCAACATGCAATACTGCGTCTACCATCAAAACCGCAAAATTGTTTCCCACGGTACTTGATGGGGTGTATGTGCAAGTGCCAGGCTCTCATATCAAGTAGAGAACACAATACACATGTGGTCCAGTGGATATGACTTCCGACTCATGATCCAAAGGTTGTGGGTTTCGAGCCCCGCTGCGGCCAATGTGTTGTGCATTTGAGCAAGGCACTTTACCTCGCTTGCTCGTCGACCCAAGTGATATTCGGTAGCTGTTAGGGGGAATATTACAATTTAAGTGCTGATAGGATTGTGCATTTGGCCAGCTGCCAGCCTAGATGAAGCGAAATGATTGTGACGATTTCCTGACGGTAGCGTAATAATAATAGGCAACAGCGCTGTGATCTTGATGAAATGGCGCTTTATAAAAGCCAATATATTATTATTATTAATACACATAAATCGGAACAAGCACCTTTAATAGAATATCTGGTATTTGCTACTTTTTACCGTGGAAATTTTCTCTGGCAAACATCCTTGGTTTGGAAGAATTTTTACCCGAGAACATACCGGATCATGTCAATAGAAAAAGACCCCGCTCCGCATCAGTGCGCATGCAGTTGAGAAACCGGAAATTGGCTGGGTCACAGAAGCAACGGCGCAGCTTACAATTTAGATCAACAACACATGGGTTGATGGAGCAGCGAAATGATTGTAAGTAGCATTAAAATACGCCATGCTCGTGTTCCAGCGTAATGTTTGGTGTTTAATTAACTAAGCTTCTCGCTTCACTGGACGTCATATTTTGGGCGAAATATCATGAATCAACAAAGGAAAGAATGGCCATATTGCAAAACTACGATATCAATCATTCCTGGGGTTAATCCACAATGCACTGCGATATTGACCCGTGAGTGATCTCTACCCGGCAAATTTTACTTGGGTCACTGCAGTCGGCTATTTTCCCGAATGTTTGCTGCAGTAGAAATTACCCTCTCTCCGCTATCGTACAATATTTACTGCTACAATTCTGGATGCTCAATAGAAAAACACTATATCACTTGTATAACATAACACTTACACTTCTGGCCATTATGATCAGCTTGCACGTAACCAAGTTCTCAGCCAAGCTGCAAGGTGTAGGGTATCAGTATTGGGAGAATGAAGAGTACCTTATAACAGGGTGCATCAAGAGACACTTCATTACCAAACTCAAGCATATGGAGCTTTTTTGATGGGCAACATGCTACTGTGAATATTTTGAAAGACAATGACATTAAAGTCTACATAGATTCTGATATACTGCAGAGTAATATTAAAAGCCCAGATTATTTACTCAAATCTAACCCATGATAGTTAAACCTAAACTATGCTTAAATGCATTAAAATAATGTGTGCATTACACATGTCTTAATAATATAGACTATTGAATTGAGGACAACTCAGCCTTTTCTAAACCATGGTCTCAATATTTTTAAAAGACAATGAAAGAGAATAACAAGTATATTTTCATTTTGTTGGTGATAGGCCATATGCTTCTGCAAACGAGTTAAAGGGCCATGGTCCGATGGCCAATAGCCCGTACCCAGAACCCCAGATTTTACTGGAAGTATTCAAAAATTTAGCATCTGAAGAAAGCTATGCGACTACAAAATCATGTTTTTAGCTCTTATATGAAAACGGGTTGAAATATCAGAGCGAAACTTTATTGAGTTTTGGAATGAAGGCCATTCTATCAAGATGAAAACTTTGTATACTTAAATCAGGTCATCTCCCTTAAGTTAATCATATATAATAATGTGAAAGTGTTTTTTTGAGACGGTTTCCCAAATGACTGCAGGAAAACCATCTCAAAAAATGCTGAGCTAAGACTAGGCTTGTTGGACTCATTTGAATACATTTTTCATGCTAATCCCAAATAATACTGTCACTTGGTAGGCTGTTTGTTTTTTGTTTTTTACTTCTCATTGGTCACAAATACCCAAAGATGACATGATGAAGAAACGTAATGGGAATTCACACACTTATTCTTCAAAAACAGCTTGGGAATTCCCCCAGTCACTTTGATTTTTAAAATTGTCATCTTTGGGGGTGTGGATAATTTCTGGAATAGGTCCATTACAACATCCCCATAGCTAAAGCCATGGGCTAACTGAAGCAAGCAGTGAATACATTAACAATAGAGCTAAATGGAAGCCACAACTAAACATAATACTGTATGAAACATACTACAATATTAAATTTGACTTATATATCATATATTAAGTACACTTAATAACATTATAAAATTACTGAGATAAATGCCCAGATACACAAGTACCAGTACACTGAAAATGCGTAAAACCGCTGTGATATGTGCTCGCCTTCTGCGTCTGTGCGCTTGGTTATAATTTTTCCTGATTACTGACCCGAGTGAGATGCTCTCAATAATAGTAATGAGATATTTAAATTGTGCACTATGTTAAAGGCCTCAAAAGCCCTTTTTGTAAATTATGTAAAACTACAGTTTATAAAGAAACTATCAGTGATTTACCGAAAAGAGTCAAAATATTTGTAATTTGCTGAAAGTGAAGGATACATCAGAATCCCAAAAGTTATTTTTGCAACTGAAAAGTGGCAGAAAAGGAAAACACTAGTGCTCAAAGATATGAATCGCCATTCAATTACGTGTTGCAAAGTGTCTGTACAGACAGTAATATAAAATATCTGATTTTGTACATATTAGGGTTGTTTTCAGTTGTAGCACTTGTAAGATATGTTAAGATACCAACACTTGTTACAAACCTGCAAAATCAGATTTTTGGTGATTTTTTCAAATTTCCAATTTAGCAAATCACTGATAGTGCCTTTAAGATCAATAAAACAAGATTATTTTTTTTAGGTAAAATCAAACCAGTTTCCTGATGCCATCCATGTAATGATTACAAGCATATTCCATATAATACACAACACACATTATGGTAATTTCACCCTGTCTTTCATACAGCATTTATAATTGGCTAATTACATCATATATTCATTTCAATAACCAATTAGAATGCAGCTTCCAAATATTTAAGGTATAGGCCTCTTTAGTCCTACCACCATTCAAACTACGTTGCTGATTGGCTAAAAAAATCGGGCAAACTTATGAATTCGGAAACCCTTCAGAGAATAAAGCACAGGTTTATTCTGTTAAGGTTTCTGAATTCATAAGTGTGTCAGAAAAAAGTGTGTCAGATGGGTCAGATTACGGAAACTCAAAAAAAAAATCATATAACTTCTACTGCGACCAATCCCCAACAGGTACTCATGGGGTTTAGAAGCTGTCCAATATAGAGGTACTCTGTGTACTGTTTTGTTTTTCTTCATATTATGTCCCAGTAAAACAGTGGTAGATCCAATGTCGTACACACACTATAATTACGCAATCTTATACTACACTTTGTCCACAATTTTTGTAAAGGTCGTTGTTGAAGGCTGACTCAGAGATTTTGAAATATAATTTTTTGGTGAATTAAAAATAATCATCAAGAACTAAAGATAGTCACCTAAAATGCTTAATTCCAAGTTGCAGATGAATCGGATTTTTCGTTTTCATGCAGTGAACATTTATGCACAGTATAACATTGCCATAGGATACCGTGTATAACAAAAATTTCGGATCCGGAATTTTATAACAAAGTTTTGATTTTCTATTATGTCTGGAATCAAATCTGAGAAGCGTTGCCCTGCGCCGATCGCAATGAGTATTTGCGCCGAGCGTAGCACGCAACAAAAGTACAATTGATCTCTGGTGTATTGGTCAATCGCGCAATGTATTATGTTACTAGGATGCCTTGTTACTAGGTCAAGCACAGCTGTGCATACGCAGTCAACGCACATCATTTTAACAACCCGTCTCAGATTTGATTCCAGACATAATATATGAAGGATTTTGATTTGAGTTTAATTATTTCACACAATGATTAGCATATGGACATACATTATGTATATGCAAAAAACTTGATTTGTTTGAAAATTGAGTGCGCCCTCATCGGGAAATCTCCGAGTCAGCCTTTAACCCCCTGAAATCTATTGGCCGAATTTAATGGTTATACATTGGGTTGTATGATGTATTCAGCCAAGCAGAGATATGGTAAGAAAAAATTAAATATCTGTAGAGACTAATAGAAGTCTATTTTGATTGGTTACTCAGATGTTATTTCATGTGTTATATCATGTAATGAGCCAATCATAGATGCTGTAAGATTGGCAGTAGACCTCAAGGGTTAAAGACTATATTTTACATAAAGATGATGATTCAAAGTACATTTATAGTTGGTGGATTTATTTCTCGGACACTCTGCAAGCACACCCCATGTAAGCGCCGCCAGCTGCACAGTGATTCGGCATGTACTTTGACCAATCTCACATCGCGTTGCTATGTTTGCTGTCCCTGCCATTTAACGCACTTCACGCTGGCGTATATTCAATTCAGTCCAAGAATTCCAGGCACTATAGCTATTTTAATACAACAGTGATTTGTTGCAGTTTTTACTCTTTGTATGCCTTTTCATAAACCACGCCTGAGGTTTTTTTTATATGTGAATACAACAAGATGATGTTACATTAGGCCTAAAAAAAAATTGTTTGATTGGCGTAACCCGACCGACCCTATTTTTACCGCCGACCCTAAATATTTTTATTTTTTTGTGTGCAAAAAAAAAAAAGGTTTAAAAACCACGTAAAACAAATATTTTCATATGTGAGGGTTTTCCATCATGTTTTACTGATATACGGTCATGAAAAGGCTGAAATTTGATTGTAAAAAACAGGAATTTAATGACGTCATACTTGGTACTCTAAAAGGATTGCAGGACATTCAAAATGACAAATAAAAAGATGTGTTACAGAAAAAGTGAAGATGTGCCATTTGTTTTTGTATGGGTCATTTCCTGAATGGATCAATGGGGATTATATTAAACTCACTAAAGATAGGGATTATTACTTTTCAAGAGCTCATAAATTCAATAATGAAGAGGATTGGAAGATGGCTAGACAATTAAAAAATTTTTTTTTTTTTTTTTTTTTTACTTTTAAATGTCTTAAAGGAATTGCTCCTGATTATATATCATCTTGCTTTACTTTTACTCACTCAAGCCATGAAAGAGTTACTAGAAGTCACAGCAGTAATGCCTTAATGGTGCCATCATGGAATATTACTGCTGGTAAGCGCACTTTTCATTATAGAGCTGCTTGTCAGTGGAACCAGCTCTCTGCAGATATAAGATGGCATTTCTCTGACATGAGCTTGAATGAGTTTAGGAGTAAAATTTAATTCTGGTGTAGCATTACACTAAAATTTCTTGCATTTTGTTTTCTTCAGATTATATTTTCTCTTTAATTTGTCATTTACTTTTAGCTTATTTTATGTATCATATTGTTTGTATATTTCATTTGTATTTTGTAAAATCTGGACCTCTTGGGAGACCAGTACTGATGTATTGAAAGAGTTTTCCAGAATAAAGAAAGAATAAATAAATAAAAATATGTGTGTCATGTATTTTGTGTTCTGGTATGTGAAACAGAAAAAAAATAAAAAAAAATAAAAAAAATCTGACCTACCTACCCTATTTTTTTTTCTATGTTACGCTAATCAAACAATTTTTTTTTAGGCCTTATAACATGCAATGCCATCACACCTCTTGTACCAATTACAATTGTACACATAAGCAAAGATAATCAACACTCCAGAAAATAGTTTACAAAAGCAACCACAGTCACATACCGATAATTACTCCCAATTCTAAAATTTATGAGTACATACTCTCATAGTTTTGTGCTCAGTTATTTAGTTGATTACCATGGAAACGGCGAACAACACATCAATGATGGAAATATTTTGCTGTGTTATGAAAGCCGTTATGCTCTTAGTACACAGGACGTTGTTTAGTCATGTGAGTTTTTAAACTTCCCATAGGAATGTGGTACACCACATTTTTGTTCAAGATATCCTATAAATATGGCAAAACTTGGTAATTGAACTATTAATTGAGCATGAAAACCAAAAGACAATTTAATTTATAATTTAATTCACAACATAGAATGCTCTAAAGTGCTCAATACAAAGTTAAGATCAATCATATAATGAGGGTTTAGGGCAAAAAGGCCCCATCTGCAATAGCTGCCAGGTAGGTATAACACTTATTAAGTACACAACTGACAAATGGCATCTATTGTATATGGGAACCTTCTTGCATAAACCCTCGATATGGCAAAACCACATGGCTAGAAAGAAGATGAGGCCTATTAAAAAGACCCAACCTTACTGGTGATTTTGTTTTAAAAAAAATGTTTCCAAAATTCAACATTTTTGCTGAAAATTACACTTCTAAATCATCTAAAACAATATATTTCAGTTATATTAACAGTTGCATACTGTGAATTACCCCCTACCATTTTGTAAATTTTTATAGTGGATAAAAAAATCATAAGGGAGAATCTAACTGAACAAATTTCTCTGATTATAGAGCCAAAGGGGCAATACAACTTATTTAGTTCAGGACCAATATCCATGAAGTCAAAGCACACACACTTGTTAAAACTAGAGCAGAAAAAACCAATTTATATTATAAGTTCTTAAGGTTGGTGAATAAACACTCTTTAAAAGATTTGTAAAAAAACAACTGTTAAACAATCTCTTCTTAATCTTAATATTTAGCTATTTTTCTAGTCCAATAGAAAAAAAATTACTTTTTTCACAATCTGATAAGACATTGCCAACTACAGCACAATAATTTTGGGCTTTTAATCAATTTCTTCCGAGATCAATAAATCAATATTTCGAATACCATACACAAACACAAGTAACATTCCATTAAAAAAAAAGAATCAACAGATCGTACAAAAATATTTGACTGCAAAACCTTAAAGTTGTATCATACCCAAATATGCATTCATTAATTTTGCCATTATGCATAAATATACAATACTTGATACAAATAAAAGGAAAATTCTAAGAAAAGAAATTTACAATCTTATCCTCTTAAAATTTTTGATTTCAGTTGTGACAACACCATAAAACTTTTATGTCAAGGCAATAGATTGGATATAGATAGATAGTATATATATTATATGCATATTATCAAAAGACCATAGTTCAATTATCAATGATAATTTTACAAGTTCGGCACTAGTTTTCTACATAGTCTGTGTGCGACTTGTATTTCAATGGCATAAAATACACTGAAAATGCCTACTTTTCACTATATTCAACCAGCTTTAGTCAAAATTTTAGGGGTTTGACGTGCACCTTCAGCATTCTGTTTAGAGCCCAGTCATCGAGAAATGTCAGAATTTGTGTTTGAAGGTGCGAAGGCATATTGGTAGATCACACGGCAAGGTTTTAGAACTATGCGTTTTGTTTGAGATTATTAAAATCTTGGCATCTAAGTCTTTTGTCTGCGTTTCCGAATGCGGCACGGATTTTTCTTGTTGCCACCGAGTTGCGCAATTGATAAGGTGTCAATTTTAGCGGTTTTAGGCATGTAATGGAAAAAGTAAGTCAATGACCCCATTTTTTATTTCAATTTTTTAAGAACACATCAGGACCTCAACATACTTGGAATTAAAAATTCCATTGAGTGGTGTTTATTTTGTAGGCGATTTCATCCAGCATTTTTTTTTACTTATCCCATAGACTGTGTGGCCTTAGAAGTGACCTAATAACCCTTTTTATATTTGGCTACAGTTTCAAAAACAAAAATTCATTGAAAGTGTTTATTTTGTAGGCAATCAAGCATCAATTTTTTACTTTTCCATAGACTTTGTTCAGATGGTCAGTTTACAGAAACTCCCTGCTTTGAGAGACAATCTTTTTTCTGTTAACCTTCAATGCTTGTTGTTGTTGTTCGCTCAATCATAAAATTTTTTGACAATTAACAATTTAAATACTTTTTTACATATTAATATATTATATAAAACAATTTTTACAGCTGCTCATACCCGCCCATATATCAATACACTATCTTCATGTTGTCCGTAAATAAGTCAAAAAACTGAACCAAGTAACTTCTGGTTTAACAACTATTTTAACTTGTGCATACGATATCCAACACTAAATTCCACCATTAACTACCAGAAACAACATCACTACAACACTTCAGAAAAGAATTTTGTATTGTACCACCACCCTGTAATTCGGCAGCCTCAACAGAAAACTGCATGTTTTGAAGGAATGTGTTGGTGGCAGAATACTAAATTCACCCTAATTCAGGAATAACAGTTCCTTCCTTAATTTACTTACGCATTTGAGCCCTTCAAATTTACGATCTGTACAGCCCTGTAGCAGATTTCATTGAAATCTCAATTGCAAGTGCCTCTAATGTGAAATTGTATCTGTATATTCCCATAACTCACAAGAAAAGAAACTGAACAATTGGATTCTGATCTGTTTTTTAAATTTAATTTGTAATTTAGTTGTTTTCTGGACTAATTTGTTTGTCATTAGTAAATTAATATAAAATAACCTAGATTTTTTTTCAGGTCGTCCACAAATTATCAGAAATGTCTTGAAAATCTTTGGTTTTGATTAAAAATTGTAAAACAAATCCAGAATTTTTTAAACTATGACATTGGTCAGGATCCCCGATTTTCCTTTGCACTTGACGGCAAAATACTAAGCAGCAGACATAAAGAAAACTATCACCATGCTCAGAACATAACATAATGACTGTTGTGTCAGTCATGACACAGTTGTTTTTGTGTCCAGTTTTATTACACACCTGTGTCCCAGTCACAATGCAAGATTGCATGTTAGTGATATTGTGGTCACTCACAGTAGTCCACAAAACCCGATGTTTGAATTTGCATCAAACAGTACAATGTACTTGGTTATGTGTCATAGTCAACAGCTATTGATTGATTGAACCGTCAACAATTGTTTAATTGCTACCCGTCACAGCCTGTTTGATCATCACATCTGTCACGCTTGATTGTGTGGACAGTCATAAAGTGCTACTACTATATCAAAGTTACAACATACTTGATTTTAGATTTAGCGGAGCGACGAGCCTTGAAACGTGACTATAGTTTGGAGTTATCCCTCCCCACCGTACAACAAAACACAACCACCTTTATTTATTTGAAGGATAATTATATAAGATTTAAGAAATGATGGTTGGGTTGGAATATTTGGTGGCAGCGATGAATTTTTTTCTATGCCAAAAAATGGAATTTGGGCTGTAAGTTAAGCGAAATTCTTATTTTTTAATATTTTTGAAGGTAAAAATATTACAATATTTTTAATTTTTACTTTTTTTTGGGTGTGTTATTGTTTTTTTGGTTTTATACATTGCATAAAGTGTTCAGGTAATCTACGTGTGGGTACATTGTGATAAAAAGGAGCCCTTTTTTAGGAAACAAAGATGATTTTGGGGCTAAAATTCTAGACCTTTATATATGTATAAAACAGAAATCTATAATAAAGTCAGAGATTGAGTAGTAATTTGCATGATGATTAAAATATTTTTTTGCTAGAAAATTAATAAATCTTGATCTTTTAAGTTTTTATCTCAAAAAGTTGTGTACCCAAAAACACACCTACACCAAAGGTTTTTGACCACAACCATCAAATTTTTAAAAATAGTCTATTACTATCTTTCGATAGAAAGTGGTGCGTTTTGTTGTACCTAGGGAGGGGTTGTCGACAATTGCAGTCCAAACCGCTCCGCTAATTACAATCCAAACCTGTGGATTAAGTCTGTCACACGGGGCTGAAACTCGGAGTTTCAAAACTTGGAGGAGTGTCGATCGGGGTTTTGAACGTCGTGGAGCATTCGGAGTTTTAAACTCCAGAGTTTTATTCCAAGGGTCTAGCGGGGATTTTTATCCCTCTAAAAAACTTGGGGTGAAGTCAAACTCTGATAACACCGGAGTGGTTTGGAGTGTTGTGCATGTGCACAGCTTCATGGGATAGTGAGGGGAGGTGACCTCATAAGGTCATCTTTGTTGACAAATTCCTGTGTTTGAATATCCACGGGAAAGTCCGCGGTTTCCGGAATATTGACTTCCAGTTTACACTCCGATATGAGAAGCGGAGGAGAATGGTCAGGGGGATGATTTCAGAGTTTCGGCCATCGTATGGATACAACTTGGAGTGAAGTAAAATAATTGGATTTCATTTTCACCTCTGGAGTTTGAAACCCTTGGAGTTTTGTGACCATGTGATGATAGCGTTTGACTTGATTAAAGTTACCACCTGCTTACTTGACATAACCAATCAATTGTTCAATACACTTGTGACCATCACAGTTGTTCACATATTGTTTATTCATCAGCAAATTTGGCATCAATGCCTGCTTTCTGGAGTGAATTGCAATCAACTTCAATCGTGACATTGTTGAAGAAAGTCATCCTCCACCTCAAGATTTTTGCCCTCACTGCAGGGGGAACTAGCATGTCTTGACTGTAACGGTATGATATTGTTCACATTCTTCAAAGTCTTCTTCATCTGTTGAAGCATCATCATCTGGAAGCCAGGAGAACTCCCTGACTTCTTGCTCATGAGATGGTCCGCAGTAACTTTTCAGTGCTGCAAAATTAGGGCAAACAATTTGGCATGGATCAATATAAAGCAAAATAAGCAGAGAACTAGCACAATAATTATTTATTATTAAATCATCTTTATTCAGTCAATATATATACATATTAAAAATAAAGAAAGTGTAAACATCTAAACCAAGACAACTGGGGCCTATACTGACCACCAGGCAGGGTAGTAATACAGTACAAGTATAAAATTTAGAATAAAAAATATACACGTAAAAATTATATACTTTTTAAAAAACCAAACAGCCGAGGAACCAATCACGACAGGCATGCTGCCAAAAGGCCTAAATAGGGGTAGTAACGTTCCATTTACGCTCGTGTCTTGCTTGGAAAATTGAAAAAGAAGAAGCCAAGGCTTTTTTGGAGATACTGTTTTGAGAGCTGTATATTTAACGTTGGACTTTAAGGTACGGAGGAGACCTCTTAGACGCGTCTTATTAGTTTTTGTAATAAGACCCCTTGATCCTATTTCAAAGGCGACCAGGGTACACTTATAACCAGCGTCCGAAATATCTCCAACTAGGGCAGCATATCTGTCGGTCTTAAGTTTGTTAGCTTTATCAACATTTGTCTCAAATGGTACTGTAAGCTCACATAAAATTACTTTTTTTTGAGCGGGGAAAGTAAAAACAATATCTGGTTTGTGAGTAGTCGGAATGATATCAGGAGGAACTGTCCCCCCTCCAATGAGGTACCCTTCTACATCAGCAGTGATCAAGACACCTTTGTCTTTAAAAATTTTGTTATCTTCAAAAGCAGAGATCAAAATGCGGATGATGTTATTATGCCGCCAAAGGTATCGGTCAAGCATCTGGTTACAGTTATTGAGAATGTGCAGAAGAGTACCCTTTTTGGAACAGAGGGGGCAGTTGCTACTTAAACGTTTCCCCCATTTACATTAACCCTAACAATGCAATGAGAGGCAACGAAAACGTGGTACCGGTCGGAAAATGTTTCTCGTTGCATCTCGGCCGTCAACAACTATTTTTTGTCGCGAAAATGACTCTCATTGCATCTGGGACGTCTTTCCGGAGAATGACGCGATGTTCCTCTTTGCATCTGGGACGTCTTTCCGGAAAATGTTGCGATGTTCCTCGTTGCATCTGGGACGTCTTTCCGGAAAATGACGCGATGTTCCTCGTTGCATCTGGGACGTCTTCTGGGAAAATGACGTGATGTTCCTCATTGCATCTGGGACAGTTTGCCCGCAGGAGATCAAGGAGACCAATGCGTCTCATTGCATCTGGGACGTCTTCCGGGAAAATGACGCGATGTTTCACGTTGCATCTGGGACCAATGCTTCTCATTGCATCTGGGACAGTTTGCCCGCAGGAGATCAAGGAGACCAATGCGTCTCATTGCATCTGGGACGTCTTCCGGGAAAATGACGCGATGTTTCTCGTTGCATCTGGGACGTCTTTCCGGAAAATGACGCGATGTTTCTCATTGCATCTCGGCCGTTAACAACTGTAAGCTACTTATTCCTGTGCCAGGAAAACGGTCCGAGATGCAATGAAATGCAAAATTTGTTTCTCATTGCATTTGGGCCGTTAAAAAAAATAGAATGCTTCTCGTTGCATCTGGGACGATGTTCGGCAAAACCACCCGGTCCGGGTTAGGGTTAAAGAGGCATTTCGTGATCCACAGGCTCGTCTCCCCCTTCTGACTTACAAAAAAAGGTGAGATTTTTATATCTTCTGAACCGTTGGCCTAAGTATAGTATGTGTGCCTAATCTTTTGTACAAATTTGATCTACTCTACTCTAAATGTTTATTTGATACAAATATTTTCTCATACCATCAAAATGCACTGTCAGAATCAACTGAAATTTTGGTAATAACATTTTCTTGGTGATATCTAGTGAACCATAAATAATAAATGAGGTGCTAGGATCATGAAATGCACCTTTAAATCTACAAGGCTATTGTATTGAACAAGCTTTTTGTCAAGTCTCTATCCACTCTCACATAACACATGCATGACTACATGCATGCACATGTACACTAGGCCTGGGAAACTCCTTTCTTTAGCACATATAGTTACAAGGACATCAACAGAACCACATATGTGATGATGGAATAGACACAATGGCAAAACTGAGAGGACAAAAGAAAACCTAATTTTATTGATCAAAAGAAGGTCATTGCCGGATAAGGAATGAAGGAGGCCCTCTATTATCATTATATTTCACCACTAATTTTGCATTGATATTTTCATGTGATTTGGTTTCCCTGTATGAGATAAATTCATAAATCAATCTACCAACTCTACTCGAGAAAATGAGTACAGGATCAATTTTGATTGTTATTCTCACCGATATTTTGCTCCTGCAAAAAGACGGCAATACTCTTCATTTTATCGCTGTTAAGCGTGGCGGCTTGCTTGTGGTCTGTGATCACCTCAGGATAGTCTTTACCCACAATGCATTTGGCTCGCTCTTGCACTGCTCGCGGTGCTCTCCAAGGCTCAAACAAGAAACGGTCTGGATATTTGGCCAATTCTGGAACCCATCGCCTGCCAAGGAATGAGTTAAATGGTATTTTAAGAGTACAAGTCAGAGGCAGATTTGAAAGAGCCCAGTAGGCAAAGAGGTTTGGTGACTCACCAAATGTATGTACCTCTGTTCCAATATGTTGGTAATGACATCCATGTATGTAAATGATAGGTCAACAGGTAACTTCAAGGTGGGTCACCCACTCATGGTCCAATTTTTCACAATGATGTTTTCTCCTCACGTGGAAGCATATCACCAAAACGTCTGATTACAAATTTTGAGTTAATGGTGCAGCCGTTTGGAAATAAGGAAACAAAATGTGTACTTAAATTGATCCTTAGGGACAGGTGGGTTAATAAGTGTGGTATACCACACTTGGGAGGGTTTGTTCATAAAATCAAAGGGATCATTTCCTGGGCTTAAAAATTTCACTGGTTTTTGGTGGTAATGATGGGAAAAAATGAACTTTCTTCTGATACCAAAAATCTCCATTTTGAAGGAGTAAAGGGGGATGGTTTGTCGATTGGGTCACCCACCTTTAATACATGTACAGTTTTAAAAAAAAAAAACAACAAATGCCAAAAAAACACCCCCTCCCCAAAAAACTGAAAGTCAGTAACATGAAAACATTACTAAGCTGCAGACCCTACAATTCCATCACTCATGTATGTATAGTCCACTAACCTGACCAAATTTGCCACGGGGGTCCATACGCTGGCCGTACTTGACTGGACAAAAGCAGTTTGGACAGGATAAGAATTCTCAAAGGCAGAGCTGGAGATCACAGCCAGTTCCTGCCAACAGATGCTCCAATCAGCATCCATAAACCACTGATAGGAATACCCCCCTAGTGTGGGGAAGAGCACAGTGGAAGGATAGAGGAGGAGAGATAGCGAAAGAAGGGGGGGAATGGACAAAAGGAGATGAAGAGCATAAAAAATAAAAGATCGCTTGTTACATTTCCACAGAGTGATTACCATCAACACATTTTACATCATAAAATATGGGCTTATAAAATAGCAAAGGTTGGATGCCATACATAATGCGTCAACGTGTACAAGAAACATGGAATGTTTTTGTTTAAGGAGCAAGCGATTTGCTGATCCCAAAACATCAGAAAAAATCATAAAAATTCATATTGTGGTTTTATGTTACCTGCAAGAGGTTGGTTTCACATCTGTGAAATTCTATTTGTGTTTCTCAAAATTGACTTGAGAGAAAAAAGCTTTCCCTGTGATATTCCCCAGCCTTTTATAAGCATAATTATTGGAACCATAACATTTTCAGTTGACCTCAAACACAAACGTTATGATCTTTATCTGTACGGTGCTAAACCCCATTAGCTGTTCAGTGTAGATTTTGAGATGCAATAACTGTAGTATATTTGCAGGAGACGGTATGACAAATTTCCTTCTGTTTTATACTTCATTTGTTTCACTATTTGATGTTTTTGGTCCTAATTTAAAAGTAGTATATGAATTGTACATTGTACTTATCTGGAGGTTGATAGCTAAAACCAATGCATTTCCACATTTTCTTTTATTCTCTTGGCATTATGTTGCCTTATCTCTTTAATTGGTCCATAAACACAAGGAATTCCTCAATTCAAGTACAAAGTACACCTTGTACATAGTTATGCTAAGCATAACTTCACAGTATGTCTTTAACATGTGTCATTAAAGGCAATATGTCAAGATTTTTGTCAAGCTCGTTTACTTACATTCATAAAATATATGTAATACATCAACAAATTCCCGAAAAAATAATACAATTTGATGTAAAATAACAAAATAGAGGCATTTTAATTTTTGCTTTTTGACATACGAAGCAAAGGGCGGATTTTTAGCCACTGCTTCATTGATCAAAAGCGCCCCAATTTTGCTCTCCTCGTGACGTCAAAGTGATGACCCAAAACATAGTTGTACTCGAATTGGTATTGTGACCACTGTTATATTGATGGATTAATGAAAGTAATATAAAAATTAGAAAAAAAAGTTACAGAATGACATATTTTGTTTCATTTCGTTCGTTTAATTATTATTGAAGTGGCAAGACACTTACGATAATGATGGTCACAACGACGTAAATTATGGCTGGTCATCACTTTGACGTCCACCATTTGTCTGCGATGTGGATTGTCGGAATCGTTTTCGAGTAAGCTATTGGGCGGGAAATTAAAAGGGCAAAAATACTCAACAAATGTGGGACAATTTTCAACTTATTTTGATTATATGTAATCTACGTTATTAGCTTGCCCTCCATACCAATTTTCCAAAGATTCAGAATTCATGACATATTCCTTTAACCGGATGTGAAGTTATGCAAGAACACATGGAATACCTTTCCACTGTTACGTACCTCAACTTTGTCGATCTCAAAAATCCCTCTAAATGTACGATATATCCCTGTTTTCACTATCAAACTTGAGATCCTATATTAGCGATGGACATGTGAAAAAAGGAAAAACTTAAACGAATTAGAAATTAAAAATTTAAGAAAATTGCACCTACAATCACTTCTGCAAGAGAAAGGTTGTTTCTCCAGAAAATGATGGATTTTACGGTTTTTAGACAAATTTTTGAGGATTGGACTACTTCAAAGGTAATTATTATCTAAGGAACACATATCAACTCGATTCTGAATTGCCTTTTGATATTTTGTTCGTCTCAGTCTGCAACGTTTGACTCTTTGAAATGGCCTGACTCATGCTGGTACAGGGGAAGGTATTCCATGGTGGTTTTGATAATTCCACATCTGTAGACAAACAAGTTAAAAGCACATATGTAGAGTTATGCTTAGCAGAACGAACCTTGTACCTGGCACCTAAACTTGCCTATGGCATGAGTCTTAAGTTGAACACCTAAGTTTTTAGCTGTGCATTGAGTCTTTATAGAGATTTTATTTTTATTGAAACACATCAAAATTGGACTTATGGTTACCAGAGATATGGTTGATTTTGTATATCTGAGACAAGAAATACAAAAAGGATTATGTTAAAAACTGGGCCATAGCCTAAAATCCAATATCAGCACAAATGACTCTTGTTGTTGATCACATCATAACTTGTGGGAGTGAAAGAAGGGTCGTAAGTGCCATAGCTGCCATATGATACATCTGTGTGCTGCCTTGTATAGGTTAACTCAATTATCTTCCTGGAGTCAGTGGTATCTTGAAAGGGGTCTTTAGGGCAACTGTGTCACCGAGAACCATTTCAAGAGCCACTGACCAAAGACTTGGGCATAATAGTATGTTGGATGGGAATTTCTGACAAATGGCCAGCTATTTGCCTTTACGACCTTGTTGCACTCAATTAAGATATCTTGGCCACAAAAATCTTTAAATATTGGACTCCGTTGTGCCATATCAATTATTGTAAAGTTTTTTCCAAATCTAGTGGACCCTCATGTTATTTAAAGTTGTTGAATTTTAAATCATAAATTACTGAGGTTGTGTTTAACATGTTAGTAGTAGTAGAAATCCAAAGTTTTAAATCACGTTTTTGTCCCCGTAGCGGGCGCGGATCTCACTCACACTGGCAGCAACCCACCCTACTCCTTCCTTATACTTCACCCGGATTCAATGAATGCATCCTCCATGTCAACCCAACCCTCCTACATTCCTCCTCCACTTGCTTCTCTAGTGTCTTCTTAAAATGTTGTTTAAACATTTAAATACTTAAACTTCTTTTTTTTGATAATGCCTGTGATAATATTTCCATTACCTTGAGACCATCCTCCCCAACTGAATCCAGAGATCGCCTCCTCTCGTCAAGAATCATGCACTGTCATTCCTACCCAACTGGTGGCCTCCAGCCCTCGTGGTGGCAAGTTGTTCCTCATGCAGGCATCATCCATGGGTACCCCGTCTGGCCCTGGAGGAACACAGCAAGAGAATACGGCAATGAATGACTTAAATTGGTCTGAAGAAAGATGTGAAGCGAATGCTAGTTTTGAATTAGATGGGCCCTTGAGAGAGCCGGAAGAGAATACTGCTTGCTGCTGCACTGAAATGACCTTGGAGTGGATCAAAAGTAAGACAGGAAAGAATACTTGTAAAAAATACAGCAAGTAAAACTTTTGCCAGTCCCCCTGGCAAGATGCAGTCTGGAACCATGACCTCAGATGACCTTTGACCGTTGTCCATGACCTTTGACGATCATCCACATATGAAGGAACCCCTACTGCACCTTGACCCCAATTCTGGTTTAAGTCAGACTTCAACTTTTCTACGAAGATTCTGAATAACAAAAACCGAACCAAACTGGAACACCACATATACATACATGCCACTCTGTCAGCAATATCCCCTCTACTTTTTCAAGCAGGCCAGCCATTGCAATAATGTCTGAAGATGACTTGGATTGTACCAAGAAAGACAGGAAGAGAATACTTGTAAAAATACAGCAAGTAAACTTGTGTCCATTCCCCTGGCAAGATGCAGTCTGGAACATGACCTTCAAATATGACCTTGACCGTGGGTCCATGACCTTTGACATCATCCACATATGAAGAACCCCTACTGCACCTTGACCCCAAGTGCTTAAGTCAGACTTCAACTTTTCTAAGAAGACCTGAAAAACATAAAGCAAACCTAACAAACTGGAACACACCATACACAGACATTCACACCTTTGCAATATCCCCCCTTCTACTTTTTCAAAGCAGGCCAAAATGTCTGAAAATGAACTTGGATTGTACCAAGAAAGACAGGAATAGACTACTATTAATGATTTGGATTGGACATGAGAAAGACATGAGAGACCGGAGGGGCAACTGTGGTGTCCCATGGGATATACCGCCGCCTCATGATCTGAAGGTTACGGGTTTCGAGCCCCACTTGCTGAGGCCGATGTGTTGTGGCACTTGGGGCAAGGCACCTTTACACCTCACTTGCTTCGTCCGACCCAAGCGATATTCGGGTACTGTTAGGGGGAATTTTAACAATCGGAGTGCGGATAGGATTGTGCCGCTTGGCCTGCTGCCGACCTAAGGTGAAGTGAAATGATTTGACGATTTCCTGAGGGCAGCGTAATATTAAGAACACGCGCTGTGATCTTTGATGAAATGGCGCTTTAATAAAATCAAATGTATTATTTTTATTATTATTAGGAGGGAATACTACAATGGCTAAAATTTGACTTGGATTGGCCTTGAATATGACAGGAGGGATATTGAATGAAACTGACATGACTTGGTTGGCCCTGGAAAACTGGAAGAGAATACTGGTAGACTGACTTGGATTGGCCATTAAGTATGGTCCCCCGAAGAATAATACACATACTCCGTGGACAAAATTGTTATTGAGCTGATTTTTTCACCATACATGCAAAAATACATCATATAACACAATATCCTAAATCCCCCATGAATCCCCTTTGGGGGAAAAATTTATCCAATATGGCTTGCCAAATAGCTGACATTGCTATAATTATGCAAAAACCATTATGTTTTTATAAATCATCTAACTGAAGCCTGATTTCCTTTCCAATGTTTACTGAAACATATGCATTTCCTTCTAGAGAAGTGGAATGCCTCCAAATTACCATAATTACAAACAACCCTAAAAAAAGGAATGGGTCTACATGACCCCCAGGTCACACCCTGTCGACCTTAGCTCTTCCTTAATTCCTTTTGGCTCATCCCACACGGACGTGCTTACATATCATGCTGTGGGGGCCCGGGCCTGGAAGTGGGGAATTCAAACATTGGAAAGGACAATCAGGCTTCAGTTAGATGATTTATAAAACTAATGTTGTTTTTGAATAATATTACAACTGAACTGATTTCCTTACACCAATGTTGACTGAAACATATGCCATTACCCCCGTTGAATGAATATTTTCAATCACCACCAGAGTGACTCACTCAGACGAGGTGGAGCATGATATTTCAGAGCAGGCAACAAAGTGCAAAAGCCAAAGGAGACCTACCACTAACATAAAGAACATATGTTAAAGGCCTAAAGGCATAAACATAAAAATCGGGACATAAACGCTCAACTGACAACGGAATACTCCCGGGGCGAGCTCACAGTCTTCACCGGATAGGAGACTTTTATGTATAGTGCATTTTGAGTTTAAGTGTTTGTTTCGCAGAGCGCCTCCGCCAACGTTTTCTTTAGGAGTTTGTACGTTTTCTTGAGTACACTGCCGAAAAGTTGTGGGAGCCCTCCACGACAAAGCCTCGCCGATTTCGGCAATACTGATTCCGCGGTGTTAGGCCCATGACGACGTGATGTTACGAACGGAGTGGGCTCAAGCTTGGGAAGCTCCTATTACCGCGTTGGAATCGTTAATTACAGCGCTAATCTATCTAGCAATTGTCGCTTTGGGACGCGGACCCATGGGGGGAAGCGTTTGTAGAAACAACGACGTCGTTCGTTGCCCTTAGCGGACTAAGTTTTACGTTTGTATACTCCAGGTCACGAACGGGACCCACAGGCAATCTTCCCTCACCGAGAGTGACAATGCAATTCGGGTAAGATTAATTGTAGAGTGTCGGCCTTAAGAACAATTTGACCCTGTCCGAGAGAAATTTCAGACGCCGACATAGAGATATTCGTGATCTCCAGCATCGTCTCCCAGAGGCTAGAGCGACCAAAAGAACGTCTTGATGGTGACATGTTTTAGTGATGCATCAGCCTCGGTTCGAACGGAGGTTACACTAAAAGTCTAAGACAGTGTTTAAGGTCCCAGGAGGGACCGTCTTCCTGGCCGAAGGTCTTGTATTAAACATCCCCTCTAGGATGAGGAACGGATCGAGCCATCGTCATTCATGGTAGACCCGTCGTCGAAACCCCTATGGATCGCTAGATGCGGACTTGTAATTTCTAACCGTCGAGGTTTCAAGTCCGCTATCAAAGCGATCAGTGAGAAAGTCAGCGATCTGGCTACAGATGCCCGATGTCGGAGACACCTC